>JAVTVY010054372.1:0-29790 GCA_036873755.1 Hanleya hanleyi | reverse complement strand
TTATCTCTATTCCTCATTAAATTGTGATTTGTCACACTTTTCATTACAGACTGAATTACCTAGCAAAAGTGTCCAGACATCTCAAAATAGAATAAAAATAAACAAACGGCTGCCATCTTACACAAAATCGTTTATACGTATAAGTGGTTGTTCGATAAAGGAGTATGCTTGATCAAAATGTTCCCATACTGACCCCATAGGGCTGGAAATGTTCAAGTTATCTTTCATAACGCTACTATTTTCTAAGAAAGCATGGTGACTCCCTGTTTTATTACATACTTATCAAAATCTAATTGTGTTTAGTATTATATAACAAAAATAGTGGAAAATTTGACCTGAAGTTGGATTTAATGAGCTTCAAGCAAGAAAATGTCACATTTCCTCATGTATTCAGTATTATATAATCACTACAAGAATGTAGAATGTATATATATACATACATATGGCTGCTATATTTTCATAGCGCGTATGCTGACCCCCCATTTTTTTCCATTTATTATCTTACATAAACCTGATTTAAAAAACCCTCTAGAAATGAACGGCCTGTACTTCCGTTATGAGCATCCAATAGTACCCAAATGGTACCTGAGGCCATCGATCTAAACAATTATGTGGGTGTAAATTGCCATGAACGTGTCACACTGATTGGAATCTGAACTAGATGACATTTTAATCGGATGCCAAATGTTCTAAGATGGTATTAAACAAGTTAGGTAATAACAAATTCAATCTGAAGCTCTATTGCTCTTTACACCACAAGTTGTTTTTAACTGTCCCACAAAATCGCATTTCACAGATGTGTTATGTGCGCTCGGGTTTGCTCTGAGTTTGTTCTGAACACACTGTCTAACAATGCTCGTGGGCTACCAGAGCAATGGCATGCGTACTAGCGCGCATCTAAGTCAAAATATGTATATTTGTTCATGTATATATGTAAAATCTATAATGTCGGTAAAATGTGTGAAGTTGTTTGCCAGGTTATAGTACTTGAATTCAATTAATTCCTGTGGATTCGCCTAGGGAATAAACGAGGCACTTTTCTTTTTCTTTAACATGGCAGCAAATGTAAATATTATTTAGTTCCCTGACGTTTATGGTAAAGTTCAGCAGGACGTCTCGACATGTAAGGAGGTTTTTTTCTATTCCCTGCTGTATTATTTCTCTTGTAACATTCCCAGACTGTTTGGCTCTTCTGCGACACGAGGATCGAGGAAATAATTGCGTCAATTTACAGAGTCACTCAAGCAAACTCGAACGACAGCCATCTTTGATCTGCTGTTTCTCGCGTTGGTGGCATAACTATGAACATGAACCAGGATCATGTATTCCGACTGATAACGCCACGAACGACTTTCCATGTCCTACCGCTCAATATCAGGACCGATCCATGTCATACCGCTCAATATCAGGACCGATCCATGTCATACCGCTCAATATCAGGACCGATCCATGTCATACCGCTCAATATCAGGACCGATCCATGTCATACCGCTCAATATCAGGACCGATCCAGTTAAAAAATGATTATTTGTAATGGTATAATGAATCTACTAATCAAGGCGTAATAACGGAGAACGTATCGTTAATACAACTTTACCAGACTGATTTATCAATAGGACATATCTTTGTACAAGTTGCTAAGCAGAGGTAGAAAACGTGGAAATATCTCCGGACGCATTACAATATATAATATCGCCATAACGTCATTAAGAGTGAGGAAGTAGTATTTACCTCAAGTAATTACAGGCTGTGCACAATGGAAAACATTAGTCAGTAAAAGTTAGCCGATTGGTTTAGACATATCTCAACACAGGTTGAACGACCAGCTGGAGAGTTTTTTGTTGATATCACACAAATATTTTCCTATAGCCCAGTACTGGCGATATAAACTTCGCTGTCCACATCTCCTTCATGAAATAAGATCATTGATTGCTATGCCTGTTGTGGGGTTGTAATGTTCTACTGTATTAATGAGATTGTAATGAGGAAAAGATGATACGAGAGTGTATGTGGTATGATTGCTATTAGCTGATAACCCTGAAATTTTGCGTGAAAAAATTATGGCGCTGTCCGACATATTTTAAAGTATTTATGTTAGAATCAAACAAAAATGATTCTTTTTGGAGGAAAAAGTGACAATTTCAGACTTTTCGAAGAGGGATCGATGAGGCGTTATATCGACCCATGTAACAGAATAGATCTATGCCCGAGTTACAGGTATAAAGGAACTAAAATATCGTAAGTGGCCCTGTGCAAAAGTTACCCGAAGAGATATTAGGATAAAAGTATAATGTGGTTCGAGATTGGCCAATAAGCGGCCTGATACTTGAAAAACAAGGGATAAATTCGTAAATGATATTTGAAAATGTCACAAACCTCAAGTAATTTCAAAGTTCTGTTGATATTTCTCCAAGCCTCTTTTCAATTATTATTCTGTGTGGGATTGTTAAAGATGGCTGCAGGAAAATATGATTTGATGAAGTTATACATGCTTACCTCCTGTTTCACGTATATCGGTAACCCCTCTGCATTTGTATATACCTCGTTGGATATGGGAATCATTCAACAAGGTCACGCGCTGGGGGTAGAGGGGGGTTTAAACATCAATTGTAGTAGACGTCTCGGCACTTTCGTCCTGCGATAGCTGTTCGAATTTCTAAAGGATTTGCGCTTGGCAGTTATATTTCATATATTCTTATGCGCAGGACATCTGATGGGAGATGACGCTAGGTATTTCGGTTATTAATTTCTCAGTATATGTCCAAACATTCTCTGAAATATCAAATGCCCATAAATGGCACGAAAAGTGGTATTTCGCCTTTTTTTCACAGAAGCCGTGAACTGAACAATATGAGAGAGATACTGTACTTTTCAATTCCAATTTTCCTGATCACTTTTAATCAGTTATCTCAACCACTAAGGAAGTTATCAGGAATTGCATGAGGGCATTAACTGGGTCATTTTATCCTATTTCTCAACACTGAATAATCCTATTCAACGGCTAATTAATGCCCCTTTTCCTGTCTAAATCTCGATTAAACATCAGCCCCGTTGTTCCGCAATACGGGGTAGCTAGAATGGAGCCGAATATAACGCGATTGTTTCAAGCCTCTATATCACGGCTGATGCTATAGTTCGTTCGTTCTATTTATGGGGTCACATTCAGGATTGCCCGTGTGATCTTTACTTTTCGGAGCTGACCTTTGATATCGACAACAGTATCGTATAAGATGAGCTCGCTGAAATTGCAAAACAATGTTGCTTTCCCTCTATTATCTCTTGTACACCTCCATATAGTCAGGCCTACTTCGGGCAACATATAATTCTGTAGGATTGTTTCTCGACTTGCTTTTAACACGGTATGTTATTATTGCTTGTAGGTGCATTATTTTATTGGAGGTGAATTTCGTATAGAATTATAGATTTCTCTGTCTATTTCATTAAATAACTGACCTGAGTGAACAGCATGCCAAACTTCACAATATACCCACCTATATACCTCTGCGAATGCACAAGGGCAATGGGGATAGTCAATTAAATAACAACATTAACAGGGTGGTGGGGAAAAGACGCTAGCGTATTGACAAGAAGTCATATGACCCCGCAGACAATTACACAGACTGAATATTCCTGAAAACATCCCAGGAATCAAAAGTGATTCCTGTGATGATTTGCATCCCAGCCACGCTTTTATTGTAACTGTTCATGTGGACAGCTTGAATGATTTGACCCTACGGCACCTCGCAGCTGGCTTGAGCGGTTCTCGACATAAATATTTCGGAGACATAGCCCTACCAAATCGTCTGATGAAAAATGATGAACTATGTGACCGCCAGATAGAAGAAAAACGGCCCAAACGAGGGAGTATTTATAGAATGCAAGTTCGTAATCAGAACAAATACCTGTGAGGCCCGACGCCGACCAAGCGATTCATTTTCCAACATGTTTACAAGTCACAAAGCTACAATCAATATGAACATAAAGTAGCAATACTCGTATTGCTAATTGTTTGTAAGATGCAGCAGATAAATCTATGGTAAATAACTGTAATTCGACCGATAATCTATGCCATTAATAAACCTAACTTACAGTATTTACGTAATTTCATTTTATATTTCGGGGATGTTATGTATCTCTCCCTTGCTGTTATGGCATTGCGGAACATTAAACAATGCTCTCATATTACATATAGTGTTCTGTGGTTGAGAAGTATTTGTAATTGTTGCAGCCAGCTTTAGTAATATTGATATCTATACGCTTTCGTTTTGGCAGATGAAAGACACCCAAAGAAATATAACGCGTCCAATCCCAGTTGCGTTAAGATCTGGCATACAATTATTCAAGCTTATATTGCGCAAAGTGGCTGACATTTGTTAGACATTTTCTCACAGTAGAAGCCTACTTTAGTCACAGATATGGGAGGGTCACACGTCCTAACGTGACAAGTGTCAATATCCACCATCAGAAAGTTCTGCAACATTGAGGCTAATGCAACAATCTCTCGCGACATCGTTGATACGTTTATTGATTTCCGGATATGTCTAGTCACCGAGTAATGTTCGCCTCCTGGTCAAGTTCGAGAGTTTTCCTCCTTGGTTTATCACCGAATTCGTGGGATATATCTTTGCATAAAGGATAATTTGAGCACTGAGCAGTGTGCACATGTACAGGTATTATTACAGAACTACTTAATTTGTGACTCTTCCTCTTGACATTTCTACAGTATTTGACCATCATGATGTCTTACTGCCATCATTGGAAACTGTTGACCGCTTCTCTATTACAAGAGACAAACTTAGTTTTCTACATTGCCTCCTCGAAATTAGTCCTAACTCTCGAAAGTGTTAAATGAAATCTTTGTGTGGACGACGGCTGGAGTGTACTGGATTGGATGTCAGATCTGACGACTTTATGAGCGAAACATTGTTCGGAATGGAGGAAATTAGTTTGACTATCTTCGAAACAATTTTGCAGAAAGCCCACCATTCCGATGATACTTGACACCTTTGCTCTTCCCGATATTGCTGGAGGTATTTTTGATCTCTCACGCCCGTCCATATTTTAAACCAATCTGATGCAGTGTGGGTTCTGTCAGTGTGACCTTTTATATTTCATGCTGAAGACCTTTAGATCCTTGACTTGCTTTGTCAGTCTCTTGCCATTCTCTTTTCGACACTATATAATCTCAAGATCCTTCTCCTATAAGACTGCCCACGACATAATCCCCCTACAAATATCAAGTAAAGCTGGCATTTGCTTCTCATAAATCAGTTTCATGTGCGATCAGGAGTTTCAATTCTTGGCAGACAGTGTTGTTGTCGTAAAATCTGTGTCTTGGAAGTGTTATATGTTACCATGCAAGCGTCGGCGACGGTAATCATGAAATACAAGCGTCTAGTCCATCATTCAATATTTGTTTACAGAATTTCCGCGTCCATAATTCAAAAACCTTATCCAGATGACGGCATTGGCACCGATTTCAGAAAAACAATCACAGATGCTGTTCCTGGGCTAGTTTCCTGCAAGAGGGAAGCGGTCAACAGTTTTCAACAAGTTACATTTCGTAACTTGTGTCTAATTCCGCTTAACCCGGAGCTAGGCGCCGTACGAACTCATGTACTTCATGGTCCTCATGGTGTTCATATGAACAGGTACAATCAAAGCGTGAATCGGACACATAATTCTCTAGATGGTGACTTTACAACGAATATATGGATTAAGAATACTTATCAGCAATAAACATTTGACATTCCTGGAATATCAAGATGTCTTTGCGGCGTCATTGAAAACTGGTGACAGTGTCTCTCTTGCAGGAAACAAGCCTATGATTATACTATGATTGTCTTTTTTAATTTGGCGCTAATGCAGTTATATGGCATATGGAATAGGTCTCTGAATTATGGATGCGGATATTTTTTGACGACGGCTGAATAATGAATGACGGATCAGACGTTTGTAATTCAAAGACGCCGGCAAGACATCGTGATGTTCCAAAAATATCAACATATGATTTTCATTGTAAAGTCGTCATCTAGAGAATGATGTATATCAGTCACGCTGACTACCAACCACCAGGAGAAATCATATACAAGATCCACAGCAAGAAAGATCGGATAAATAATAAGACGGACGTTGGGAAGTTCATGGGCTTTCATGTTGGTACACATTGGATGCGAAGCACATATACAATATAAGCCAGTATTAAATTATTTTCATCGATATGTAGAAATTTGTCTTTCACCTACGCTCGTGAGACAGATGATCTGATTTCAAAAGCTATTGTTCGACGAGTCTCTCGAAATCACGTAAAATGCTGCTAAGATTGAGATGATCCTTGCATTGTTTGTACAGATTATAGTGATATATAGAAACGCAAATTAAATTAGCCCGTCGGGTACTCAGAAAGAAATTGATTCGTTCGAGACACAGTTGTATACGAATCTATCTCATTAGCTGATATCTCGAGCACGCTATATTTTCATACATCCACGAAATATCACCTTAATTATTTGCCGGTAGCGTTTCGTCGAATTTATTGTGAAGTAAAAGTCACGAATTTTCCCAGACTGGTCTAATAAACAACACAATGCGGGCCGAATATGAAATCTTCTGTGTTATTGACACGCTCGAATTTTACTAATACCATGGAATGAAGTAGCGAGCGTCAGCTCTGAATATCACATCTGACGCTTTGTAGAGACTTATAGCCAAAGAGTAATGGCAGCATGCAGTGGTCAATATTAGTGTTCCGAAAACATACTTACAGACCCATGAGTCGTCAGACGTAAGTAGAGCAAAACATGATTGTAAGACAGAAGCCCTCGGCAGTTGTTTATGACATTGGAAGGACAATACGATAATCGTATCTATGGTCAGTTACGATAATCGTATCTATGGTCAGTTATAAGTATACTGGATGAGGAAGAGGAAATGAAATGTATATCACCATCGTATTCAGCCAGTAATGCCTGGTAGTTAGAAATCAGTCCTAGAGATCTAGAAGAGAAGCTTTGTTATCGTAACCGTAACTAGTTTTTGCAACACTCGTCGGTTCTCAGAATAATGGTTGGTATATTTCGTGCATCGCCTAAAATTTCGAACTTAAGTAAATCATGAGGGGCACGTGTGCCTGCGTGCATTGACTGGTCGTCAGTACATGAATTGTACGTTTCATCATTGAATGTCAGTTTTATGCAAATCACTGTATTATTATCACTGAACCACTGTATTCTCTATTGGAACAAGCCCTATTAGCTCCACAGTGGCTTGGTCAGCAGTGGATGCCTTCGTCGATGTTGTTAATATTTTTTATATATTTTTTTATCAAGAATATAATTATTTCCCACCTTTTCATATACATGTACGACAATGACAGTGGATATCATAAAAATGCTTTCTATACGACCAACACCGATCTACATACCCCTCCTCTACTATATTTTTATCAATAATATCATTCTAGTGGAGGGTATATGTTGATCGGTGTAGGTCGTATAGAACGCGTTTTTATGATATCCACTATCATAGTGGGATATGAAAAGGTGGGAAATAATTATATTTTTGATGAACAAATATCTAAAAAAAAAAAAAATTAACAACAACGACATCGACGAAGACACCCACTGCTAACCAAGCCACTGTGATTAGCTCGCACTATACCTCGTCAAGACTGTCAACAAATACCAAACTTTAGACGATCTATATCACCAGACCAAGACCGTGTGCTCGTATAATATAATAAGAAACTAATAATTGCATCAAAGTCGACCAAGGTATAACGATATGCAGAATATGCACCCGTGGCGTTGATAATTAACTCTATTATCTGGTAACATACTCAATGCTAAAATATATAACAACTGAGTTGAAATGTTTTAGCGTTTCTGACAACTTCGCTTGAATAACAAGAAAATAAACTGAGGATCACCCCCCGCCCCCGCCCCTCTCCCTTCCAACGACTAACCACAAAATGAACCAAGTGATTATCTCTCGAATTATGCCCCTTTGAACGATATCAAAGTATTGCCCTCTGAGGTCGAAAAAAATTTAAATGCTATTAGTGTTAAGAAGGCAAGTGGACCAGATGGTATAAGTAACTATCTACTTAAATATGCTGGATCTGCATTGTGCCATCCATTAGCAGAACTTTTTAATTCTTCTCTCAGTTCTGGCACTTTCCCGGAACAATGGAAAGACGCAAATGTTTGTCCTGTTCATAAAAAAGATAGTAAACAGTCGGTTGAAAACTACAGACCTATTTCGTTGAACTGTTGCGTGTCAAAGATATTTGAAAAGATAGTATTCATGAAATTATACGAATACTGCGTTAGTAACAACATCTTGACATCAAAAAACTCTGGATTCAAGCCAGGTGACGGCACCATAAATCAGTTAATCAAAATAGTTCATGAAGCATATCGTTGTCTGGATGCCGGAAGTGATATGTGTATGGTCTTCCTTGATGTTAGCAAGGCATTCGATAAGGTCTGGCATAAAGGTCTGATCCATAAACTTAAGTCAATTGGAATTGGAGGAAAATTACTGTCCTGGTTTGAAAGTTATTTAGCTAATAGAAGAATACGGGTGACCATCGAAGGTAAATCTTCCAAGTATTACGTTATAAACGCTGGCGTCCCTCAGGGATCAGTACTTGGACCTCTCCTATATCTGATATATGTAAATGATATCGTAGACGACCTCGAATGCGAAGTACACTTATTTGCCGATGACACCTCTCTATCGACTCCAATAGATAACGAGTTGGACACCGAAAATAGAATACTGCGGGATCTAAAAAGACTTTCGATATGGGCTAAACAATGGTTAATAACGTTCAATGGCCCGAAGTCCATTTACCTTATTATCAGTAATAAAATCAAATCAGTATATGGCTTTAATATAACCCTTGACGACATACCCCTTCGTCGCTTTGATACACATAAACACCTCGGTATCGTATTTAATAGTAAGCTCTCGTGGTCTGACCACATTGACTATATTAAAGAAAAGGCTATGAAAACTTTATCAGTACTCAAAAGGACAAAACATATCTTGCCTAGAGTATCATTAATTAATATATATAAAACTCTAGTTAGACCAATACTTGATTATGGTGATGTTATATATGACAATTGTACGAAACAAGATAGTGATTCATTAGAGAAAATACAACGACAGGCTGCTCTTCTTTGTACTGGTGGATTCAGACTCACTAGCAGTGAAGCTCTACTTAGGGAATTAGGATGGCAGTCACTCAAAAACCGGCGGCGCTGGAGAAGATTGCACTTGTTGTTTAAAATTAAAAACTGTCTTGTGCCAGAATATCTTTCTTCAATGTGTCCTCCTATTGTATCTCGTCTTACAGGCCATACCCTAAGAAACAAGGATCATATGAATACTATTTACGCGAGGACAGAATCGTTTCGTAAGTCTTTCTTCCCCCAGTCAATTAGAGATTGGAACAATCTTCCGACCAACATTCGAAATTCACTCTCCCTGAATACGTTCAAAAATCAACTTCATACAGCTGAAGGAATCGAAAGTAATCCTCTATTTTCGTATTCATATGGTCCTTCGGTTACTAACCACTGTAGAATACGTATGGGATTAAGCCACCTCCACCACCAGTTGTATAAGTACAATATTATATTGTATAAAAACTGTCACATCTGTGATTTTAGTCATGAGACTGCCAAACATTACTTTCTATATTGCCCGATTTTTGCTGCCCCGCGTAAAGTCCTGCTCACACAAGTTGTAAATATCATTAGTCCTGGTATACACTACTCCATGTATTTAGATTTCCTATCTGATCATTTGCTAGATATCCTATTACGTGGCGACAAATCGTTTTCCTGGGAAGAAAATACAAAAGTATTTGAAGCTGTTTTTGAATACATTAATGCTACTGGGCGTTTTAAACGGGCATTGGATGGTTAGGTTTCAAATAATTTTTGCAGAATGATAATAATTGTGTTATTGTTGCCATATTATAGTCCATTGCCTTTTCTATTTTTATTTTGTTCTATGCAAGCGGACGAAAACACTTATATATACATATATGTATGTGTATATAGATATGCATATGTATGTATGTATTTGTGTATATATATATGTGTGTATGGGTATATGTGTATGTGTATGTATATGTATATTCTAAATAAGTCTTCTAGTTAATCATGGCCAGTTATTAATATCATGTATATATTTACTGTAGAGGAAACCACCTTTGTAGCCCTCGGGCTGTGTGCAATCCTCTAGAAACAAATAAAGCATTATATTATATTATATTATATTATATTATATTATATTATATTATATTATATTATATTATTATCTCTCATTCAAGGAAGACCCTAAATAAATACAGGCGTCGGAATTCACTATTCAGCCGTCGTCCACAAACGAATTTTCGCGTCAAATAATCGAACGACCTCTTTCATTCCCCAAATAACACTGGTACAGGGAACTGGCGTCCAATAGCGTCGACGAATATTTGTTCTAAGAATCTAAATCAGACTTACACAATGTCAATATCTAATTAGATGATCTGATTGTCACTTCACGTTTGTCGCCTTTGACCAGGTTAACCAATAGTCAACTGACAGAACTAGCACTTCCGATTTATATATTTTATATATATCTATATAGTGTGCTAGATTCCCATCAGAATTTACGTTTGTGGTAGAATAGGGCAATATGCCGATTTTTGGACTAATAATTGACGTTCGGCGCGGACACGCAGCATAATTTGTTTCTTCAAATTATGACAGATATCGATCGTTTTTCCAGAAGAAAATATGCTTTAAATTTATGGCCTGGATTCTCTTTGCCAAAAAATGTATACAAAAAAGCTATTATTAGGATGCAGGTATATATAGATTGTGTACAAAGTTCAGGCAAACCAGAAATCCTTTGAGATTTACACATTTTCTGAGACCTGTTCACAGAATCAACCTAATTGTTGCATCCAAGTTTGCAGAATTTCACGAAGCACCAATCTTTTTTTTTGCGAAATGATATACATGCGACGATGCTAACAAACGGATATGTCACGATGTTTTTCGAAGACGGAAAACGCAATTCAGAAAATCTGTTTTTAGATTTTCAGGCAATTTAACCCATTATGCCATAAATACAAACCAAATAGCTATGAAGCTGTTCGCTAAAATGAACATGCCGGTAGTGCTTACCGCTTAACTTAACCTTGCTGCCAAATCAAGTAATCGTTATCGGGTTCATTATAGAAACGGAGATGCAATGCGACCTAACAATAGTCTGAAAACGCAATTGACCACTGAATCATACGGAGACCGGCGTTCAATACTAGATAAGCACAACGTATTGGCTGCCGATCCAAAATAGCTTCGCAATCCTTAAATAGATATCCACAAAAGGACTCGGTTCGGATACGATTTATATATGGAGATTTAATAAATAACATGACTGTGTCCGGGCAATATTTAACCAAGTAGACTGTTTCTTAAGGAACTCGAGTAGCGATTGCTCGGCATGTTTAATATATCTGGCAGGTTATTTCGGGAAGGAACCGACAACCGTGTCAGTAATTGGCCGATAATTGGACAGACTGTTCTCAAAGTAACTTGTTCGACAGTTCCAAGAACACCTTGCAGCCGTTTCGCCATTTCGACACCTAACCGATGGATGGCCTTCTGAGGCGTTGAGCGTGCATCAAACAATTGACAATTTCCAGCTTCAAGGTTTTGTTCTCAAGTCAATTTCCCCGGACGTTCGTCAGTGGCAATTACACGCCCATCGCTCCAGCGATCGGCCAATAAACAGAAAATTAATTTCTACTCACTTTTTTGCTGGTATGATCAGCCACAGAATGGCCAGACACGAAGCCAGGTTAAGGTTAAATTCTCACGCAAGCTGTTCGTTAGGTGACAGGAATCACCGCCGCCCCCACCTACACACTCACTTCACAATGTCGAGTGTGGGGGATGATTATTTGGTATATTTAACGTGGATTAGGATCAAGGCAGATCGGCCGGAGTTGTCTGGAGCTTGGAGATATTACACCGTCAAATCTGCAATGTGTTCGCACGTCTGTCTCCTCCTGTTATCTGTGGGAATATGGAATGAGTTAGTCGCAGAATCGGTGCAGCAGACGAACCAAGCAAATCTACGGCCCGAAGATATACTAGCTGCAATAACAAGAAATGAAAGAACTTTTTTGAAAAGCAATTACCCGCGTTGGCAACTGTGCGTCTTGAGTGGCCGATGCAAAGAAAATGACAAAAATCCAAATTTCAATGAGAACACTAACGAAATTGATAAGAGGAATGTCATGAAGTTTGGACCTCGACTATACAATTTAAGAGACATTCTGCGGAGAACAATCAGTTTGATGGTCGTTATGAAGAATCATCTAGAATCAGGAAACGTGATAAACCATATGGACAACTTCTTGGATACTTGGAAAACTGGAGCGCGACAAAAGACTTTCATCAAGCGTCTACATACTTGTCCGTTTCTGAACAGGGTGGGATTTTCGCCTCACATTTGTACGTTACCCCGCAAGCCTCGAAAATTTTACAGACCCCGACGGCCGATAGAAATACCGAATACCATCCCCCAACCACCGACAAGAGCATTCCCCGGACCAGCCAACTATCATTTACGCGAGACCTGGCCTATTCTTCACCTCATTGGAGGTGCTTTAGGTAAACGACGTCCTTTGAAGTATAACATGAATATTCTACCCTGATGGACAATGGACGAAACAAGGAACAACAGTCCAAGAATGTAGACGTCGAGTTGGAGACAGATTCCAGATGTTACTACCGTTCTTATGTACGAACCGATTTGTGCCGAGACTTTAATGCTCTAAAACTTTAGCAGATAATTCAGAGGTTCATTGGAATTACCTCATATGTGCATATTTTAAAAACAATCACGAATGGCCAATTCAAGATTTTGACTTCCAGTATACAAATGCCACGATTAATATCACTTTTTTTCAAAGTTCTGCTGACGCTGAATATTCATGTTCCTTTTCTGTGATTATGGAAGATTTCATTTACATACACGGACGCTGGGATTGGTAAGATGATATGTTTAAAATCAATTATCAGTAATTACTAGTTATGTGCCGACTAGTATTGACGTATCTCATTGTCTATATCTTATTAATCTGACTAGTTTCTCATCAGAAATAGTTTTTAATCAAGTCTCTTATGCATATAATATACATGATTTTTGCCTGCTGGAGATATATGCGTGTGTACTTTCTATCTTTTATTTTCTGATCAACAATATAAAACATGATTATTAATTTTTACAATCTCTCTGACTTTGGTGATTGTTTCCCTGCAACAGCTTTCTAGCAGCAGATCACATTTCGATGAAATACAACCCGGTTTCTGACCCTCGCAACGTAAAAGGCGTAGATGTTTCAAAGCCTTCTAATAGAAAACATCAATATATCGTCGTAGATGTTCGACACAACATCCATTAGACATGAGTCATTCCCAAAATATTCTCTTCACAAATAAAATACAATACCCATGAAACCTCTACCACCAAATCCACACTGTTTTACAATATTTCGGAGGAAAAGTTTGTCTAAATAATAAATGGCGCTCATATCGTAGGCGTCAGTTCCGATATTATTTATTCTGCCGTCGTCAATAAAAAAGAATTTTCATCGCAATAATCGGACGAGCTTTTTCATGTGGCAATTAACGTCAAATCCAACTGTGCGTCAAACGAAAATACAAAACACACAAGGGGGTTTCCTGCAACAGAGAAGCGGTCAACAGTTTTCAATGATGACAGGACATCATGTTCTTTACGTAAATCAGTATTCTTTATCCGAAAGAATATCCAATTCTTTTCGTGGAGTGAGGTGTATTATCTCAGTAACGCTAGGTGTATCTCAGTAACGCTTTGATTGTGATTGTTCATTTGGACACCATGGAGATATGAAAGACACGATGTTCAAACGCCCAAAGACATATATATATACCACGTGATTCTCAGATTTCACGACCTTTCTGTATCTCAGCCACACTGTAATAGAACATTGTAAGAATTGTTGACTTTTCACGGCTTAGCTTTTTTCTTTTAACCTTCCTCGCTCCGAGATAATGGTTTATGGACAGTTCTTTGAAATTTTAAATGTCTTGCGTTTTTATTATTTTCATTTCATACACATTTTGCATTTGTGCTAACTGTTATACGAAATAGATCTTTCGATTATTGACACGGAAATTCTTTTATGGACGACGGTTGAATATTGAATGTCGGATCTGACGCTTGCTATTTCTGTGTCATTTCGAACCTATGTACTTCTGTTCCGTGCAAAGGAAGTTGTTATTTTGAACATTGGTCTACAAGACCCGGTCGGTGTCGCCAAATATGAGACCCATTCATTCATCTTTCTGTAGTCTGTATGTAGCGAATATAGTTATTTTAACAAACCCTTCTGAAAACTAAATTTTTCATTTGTTATATATCGTCAGAACCAAACATACCTCATACAGAAAATATGACTTGCATAAGCCATATCTGGATGCGAGTTGAATGTGACAAGATATCATGGAAGAGGTACTTGTCAGTTAGATTCTTAAACAACTATTTACTTAGACTTGCAAAGCGGTATATCCTTACAAATTCTGCTTGAAAACCTGTGTGAGTACTTGGCAGGTCGTTCAACCCAATACCCATATTTCATTTCATATTTAAAATCCTCCCCAATCGATCTGGATCTGATTGATAATATTGAACATTTATCTGACAAAACGGTGACAAATTAAAGTTCATTCATCTCGAAATACCTGCAAAATCGGTATATCATGCGTTTAAATTACCACTCTTAACATCTTTAGCTCGGAAGTATAGTGTCATGGTACTCGCCAGGGAGTATGACATTTAATAGTAGTGTGGCATATTCCACAGTTGCGTTTGACATATGACGTTGACAACTAACGCTTGAAAACATCGCTTTGACGCAAAAATACCCGTTTGACCGGACTAAACGCCAGGAGACAAATGTAGCGATGTTCCGTTCAATACTGCCGCAGGCGAAATTTCACATAAAATTCTGTCCGGTTCATTTCCGAGTATGCTCTCTAATATTCGATCGATGTCTCACTAACTGACAGTCTTTAATGTAGCACTATTCCGACCGCATGTTTTTGAATGCCTCCTACGAATTACCAAGTTTTTTTTTTCGATGATCGTTTGAAAATGCAAAAGAACAGGGGGAGTAAACAGTAGTTTAGTGAACATATGGTTTGAATTTCAGAGACATTTGTAGTCACTATTTGTGTTCACTATTATGAGTACATGTATCTTGAATCTTAACCCTATCTGGCCTGGGCTTTTTGGGACCTGTCCAGGCCTGAGGGAAGGGGGACGCCCCTCCCCCTAATTATTTTTCTTACCCCTTGAGCTAGGGAGCTGAAATACCACACTATACCCTTGGGTCAAACTTTACCAGAAAATGTAAAAAACGATGGTCGCTTTGGCGACTATCTTCCAATACAGCATGTTTGGGTCGATTTTTCGGTCAGATTTTTCGGATTTTTTATTTATGCAATTTCTCCACAAAAACTGCATGATAAATTAGTAAATATTAATGTGATATGAAATAAAATAGTTTTTGCCCAATTCTCATCGCGGAAAAGCAGAAATTTTCAAGAAAAATGACGAAAACATCACTTTTCTGGTACCCCATGTGGCCGCCATCTTGAGTTTACCCATAATCCACTCCTCTGTGGGTTATACAAATAGGCTCCAAATGACCCCAATATGATAAACTATAAATTCACGGAGTTTCAGATCATAATTGTTTGTCGTTCCGGAGATAGCACAGAAAGTTTGGTAGAAGGGGCCGTTTTGCCCCGGCCTGGTAGGGTTAATATCATGGCCCCTGTGATGTAAACTTTGGAACATGTATCTACCATGTAGACATCAGGTACATGTATATAGAAATACTCTTCGTGGTGTTTGATCGGCCAAGTCGCCGTCTAACATGTTTGAGGTACAATTTGATTCTCGTTCAAATGGTAACCCGGAAACAGAAGGACAGTGTTCGGTTTCTGAGTTTCTCAAATTCACACACTAACTATACACAGGCACGGCGGTAGCAATTGGTGATTTGCGGGGCCAGTATCACAGAACAAATAGGCGAGGGTCCAGGGCCGCCTAGGGGTCTTAGGTGGTCGGAGACGCGTTCTAGTGTATTTCTGACCAATAAAACAAGAAATCTTCGCATGTGTAAACTCTATTTGTTTTGCCTGTTTGTTGTTTCTCACAACATTTTTTTTAATATTCGCCATCAAGCAAGTGATAATGTTCGGAAGTATAAAGAATTAAAATATTAAATCATTTCAATCGAAAAGTTCATAAAGCTTTGACCATGTCACTAACACGGACTTTTTGGTACTTGTTGGGGTGTCGAATGCAGTTAATCTTATGAATGTGAATGAGCAAGATGCCCCTCATGCTTATTGGAAAGTAATATCTGCATTCAATACAGATAATAGTTTTTTCGCTTTACTCTATCCGTATCATTGTCATGTTTTTGATTTGCTTTGTTTTTGTTTTTGTTTTTCGGTGTTTTTTTTTTTCGCTTAAACCATGTTCCACCGTCCCCGACCCCCCTGTTCTGCCCTCCCTGCTACTGAAAAACACGTTTGCAGAATGAACAAATAATCAAAGTGTGACTAAGGCACATGTATATTATACTCTAGAAAATGACTTAGAAATTAATTTCGATTAAATAATACGTGTAAGTGATGTAGTTTTTGAGAACAGAACAGGCATATTATGTCTAAATTGCTGCCACCATTGCTGACCAATTTTCTACTTGTAATAAAACAACTTTATTGTTTAAATTTCTATTCATGCCTGATTTGAAATGGTACTAACTCTAGAACTTAAATTCTTTTTGTGGACGACGGATAAACTACTGAATTTCGGATCTTTCGCCTATACTTAGGTAGCTTTAGACTTGTCAGTTCGGTTGCATGTCAGTATTCTGAACAATAAAAATTACCTCTTAGAAATACAGGATTTGCGCTATTAGAAATAAAGTTGACAGGCGCCTAGACAAAGGGTGGGTGGACTTAATCACTATATTCGAAACAATATATTCTACAGGCTGTGATAGTATTGTGCCACTAGACTGACTTTTATCACCGAAGATGAGAAGGCACTTATTGAACGAGTGTGATATTTATCACCAAAGATAAGAAGGAATTTATTGAACGATTGTCATGTTTATCACCAAAGATAAGAAGGCACTTATTGAATGAGTGTGATATTTATCACCAAAGCTGAGAAGGAACTTATTGAACGAGTGTGATATTTATCACCAAAGGTGAGAAGGAACTTATTGAACGAGTGTGATATTTATCACCAAAGGTGAGAAGGCGCTTATTGAACGAGTGTGATATTTATCACCAAAGATGAGAAGGAACTTATTGAACGAGTCTCTACCACAAGTTTCACGACGTTGAACGAAACCGTCACAATCTCACGTGACATAATAAGTACTAAAACATACGACTTCCTGGATTTCTACTTCTTCTTCGTTTTGAGTTAGTTGAGTATGTAAATAAAAACGAAGTGTATGTAAATAAGAAGAAGAGTACGTTAATAAAAAAGAAAAGTATGTAAAGAAGAAGCAGTACTCCAGAAATTCGTGTGTGCTATACTAAACCTCCAAATATCATTGAAAAGTTGTAATAAATGCTACAAGAAACACCGTATTTGCGGAACCTGCTGTAATATTTCTATCCATAGGAGAATATTTCACGACGTATGCGTTGCAATCGTCTCTCTTCTCGTGCAGTCTGCCAGAGAGAGCTTTCATTTTCTTACGGATATCTCTAAATATGATCTCGATTTGGGCAATGGGCACTTCAAATTCCGTAAAAATTATTATATGTATATACGGCATCAACTACTTATATATCCCAAGCAAGGAGATCATCGATATAGCGTTCGGTGATTGATCAGATTTCTTGAACAGTTGAACTAAGGAGTTCAGTTAGCACAAACGTACATTGGAATCAGTCCTGTGAAAGGGGTTTAATTTTTCTAAACATTTTTCTTCACCTTCGAGCTTTTCTCGTAATTAAACAATATATATATTGACAATTTCAAAATTGTCCTTTTCTACAGAAATACTTTCACTATATCGGTACCGCGATGGTTGGACAAATGCGAGAATCAATTTATTTCTCAATATTCACCTACGCTAAATCGTTAATATTCTTCAGCATCAGTCTAGTCAGTCTATTATTCTGTCACCTAGCAAGTGACCCTTCTCCGCCTTGTTCAGAAACGCGGCATAAGCTTTAAATATGCCGCGGATTTAGGCTGGTGCCTGTTTTGAAACTAAGTATTAATGAACATCATGTACAAATGAAAGGTCATAAAGCATGACTTAGACATATTCCATATCTTTCAAAGAGTTCCGTACATACTTCATTTCAATGTGGGAAATAAATGTCCTTTTGCCACAGGAACCTGATGAAATCTTGGTAGCTTAATTGCAAGCTGCTCAACCTCATACACAAACGGTATTGGGATTACAAACGGGTGGATCATTATTGAGGATGGCAGCCTACTGCTTGTCGAACCGGACGCCTTTTAATTAAGGGGAGATATCTCGGTATAGATATGACCTGTCCTCAAGTACTATATTAAGGCGTTCATGTGAAGCGCCGGGTACTGCAAAAGGAATATTGAAGGGTCTCTTACAGCGGTGAAGAGTCTCACTCCAAATATCAAAGTGACCATCACCAGGCACGTGCACCAGGACTATAACATAGTGCCAAGCAAATTTGCATTCGATTCTAGAGACACTCTAGGGGCATTACATTGATACATCGATACTACTAAACTGATTGACTGGTCTTCGGAACAGATTAGTCAACTCAAAAAAAAAAATATATTCCTCCTCATTTAAATAAAATCTTCTTACAGCGAGAGTCAATATATGCGCTTTACATACATACTGTGCAGTAAACTTAATGAGGAAATCAAACGTTCAGAGTTATTTTTAAGAGAAACAAGTGCAGAATATTATGAAAATATGCTGTTTATAGGAATATTGGAGTATAGAGTAAAAACTTTGTAGTTCATGGATTTGAGTAACCGATGATATAATGGCAGAGTTCCCGATCGGAGTTTAAACTTCTCACGAGAACAGTTCCCCATGGCTACTGAAATTGAAGCAATTCAAGCTACCCAATAACCAGTACAGGCACTATAGTGAACCAATAATACAACCCCAGGGTAACCGAACTTAACTGAAGCATACAGAATTACAAGCGTCTAGTCCATCATTCATAATTCAATTCAAAATATCCGCGTCCATAATCCAAAGACCTATTCCATATTCCATATAACAGTATTAGCACCAATTTTAGAAAGACAATCATAGTATACATAAACATAAGCTAGTTACCTGCAAGAGAGAAGCGGTCAGCAGTTTTCAATGATGCCAACAAGATATCATGATGTTCCAAAAATATAAAATCCGTATCTCTGATCAGTATTCTTAATCCATAATAATCGTTGTAAAATCGTCATCTAGAGAATGATGTATCTCATGCAGTCACGCTTTGATTGTGCATGTTCACATGAGCACCATGAGGATCTTGAAGTGCATGGGTTCATACGGCCCCTAGCCCCGGGTTAAGCGGAATTAGACACAAGTTACGAAACGTCGATATTGCACGCTACGTTCGTATTTTGCTATCAGCATGCGTCAGATGAAAATGACGAACAGATACAGGTCAGCCAACAGGGGTGCACAATTAGTACCCATTGGAATACCTATATACTGCTGATATATTGTGTTGCCAAATTTCACATAGATATTTTTAATGAAAATTCAAGCAACTCTATAAACAAAGAAACATCCCATGAATGATATATGTTGTATGTAGTAGAGCTAAAGAATACTTTATGGCTTCCGACATTAATATATCTACGATCAGTTTTCTTGAACACAGATACTATTAATGAAATTAGACGGTCAATAAGGTCCTGATGAGGGATTGTAGTGTAGGGAGTTGAGAAATCCCATGTGGATACATGTCTGTACGATATGTGACCTTTAGCATCAAGTTCTTCCGTAAGACATTTTGAGTTTTTCAGTATCCACATACATTCAACGCCAGAGTTTTTAGAAATAGTGGCGCAATACCTTTCCCAAAATGCTTTTACCTCCTTGAAGGGCCCTCGTCAATAGGGTTGAAAGAAGCTTGGTGGTGCAGCTTCTTGAACCAGCTATGAATCTAGCTTTGTATGGTGATTTATGCATTTTGGGAGTCCAGTATACTTTTGGTATGTCGTTATGATTGGTTGGAAGACAAATACCTCTTTCCCTGAGAAACTTTTTGTGATTGTTAAATCAATCTTACAGAGTAAATGCAGTTTGGGAGTAAGTAGACGTATTTGATGATGATATGTCTACACTCAGCGATCTTCTGAATATATTTTAGGTCTACATTTTTACACAATTCCATGGTGTTTTACTTTTTCCGTGACTTTTACGCCTCAACTTTGGTCACTATTTTACAATCAAGTACAGGTAATTGAGTCAGAAAGTGTGGGAGTCAATTCGATTGAAATGATGGCACGTTCAACTTTGTATTGATTACCGATATTTATAGTGCATTTGGTTTTAGACAGAAGAATGATTGTATTGTGATATTTATCAGGCATGCTTCTGAATTTCTGAACGAAACGCCAATCCTTGTTAAATTGAATAAGAAGAACTGTTGTGATTGTCTTATTATGTGATCTCGGGGACCACACACGAATTTGTAATAGCGTTAGAGAGCTTCTTGAAATTGGGGCATACTAAGAACTGGCATAAGGCATTCCAAACGGAGTGGCATGGTGCGCCGTGTTGGAACTCCTAGGAACTCCATGCCATACAGTTTGGAACTAGGCAGACAGAGGATGGCTTATGCCATACCATGCAGAGGCATGGGGGGAATGGCCTATGCCATTCCAACTGGAACTCTAATCCATCCAGATCAGAACACTAAACTGGGCATGGTGTATCCTATTTGAATAACCAGCATATGCCATCCCTACCAGGGAACCCAGTTCCTAATTTCAAGAGGCTCCCTTACCATTAGATGGTATTTCTCCGATATACCATCTTTGTTTACCTAGGTTGAGATTCACATATGGACCTGGATCTTTAACCTCAAATAAAGAGTATTCCTCTCTATACCCAGGGTGAGCATACCCAAAGTTTGGTACCGATCCATAACCTGAAACAACAAATGTTAACAGACGAACAGAACTCGATATCACAATACACGACCTCGATTAACGATGGACATAAAAGACCTAACCCAATAACGCTTTGGTTGGGACAACTAATTTGGATACCATATAGAGGTGAAACAGATAATACTCAACTGGCTACTAGTAGGAAGGAAATGCCCATTTCCGTGAGATAATGAAGATGTTTGTAGAATGGACAATCATAAATGATTCTATCAAATAGTAATTGTACAGGAGAAGACTGACCACCTCGCCAAGAGAACGACTTTTCATATATCGTTCGAGTTTTCAATTGATCGTGAAGTCGTGATATCAGGGGGTGCGAGAGAAATGCGTTTTTGTTTTTTCGAGTAAACGACTTGATCGGGATTACTCGGTGCGAAACGTTTTTACTATCGAAAAAAGCCCAGAGGCTAATATAACTAATAAAATCATGTAAATCAGTGCATCACGCGATATCTTGCAAGTTTAAAAGATTCGAATTTTCAATAACTGATCAGCATGTGAGTAGGATTTAACGTTGCTTTCAACAGTATTTTAGTCATATCACGACGGAAATACAAGCGTCCACTCCGTCATTCAATATTCGGCCGTCGTTCATTAAAAATTGTTCACGTCCATAGTGCAAACCTCTAATTCATATAACAGAATTATCATCAAATTTAAAAAAAATCATAGTAGGCCTATACATAAACAAAGGCTAGTTTCTTGTAAGCGAGAAGCGGTCAACAGTTTTCTATGATGCCGGCAAGACATCGTAATGTCCAAAAATATTAAATCTCTATCGCTGATTAGTATTCTTAATGCGTAAGATTTTTGTTGTAAAGTCGTTATCTAGAACATGATGTATCTCAATCACGTTTTGATTGTGTCCGTTCATATGAAGACCATGATGATCTTGAAGCACACGGGACAACACGGCCCCTAGCCCCGGGTTTGGCGGAATGAGACACAAATTACGAAACGTAGCACCATAGACCGTGCACGTTAGGCTCATATTTTGCTATCAGTAATCAATATGTAACGTCAAATTTGAGAAACTTCGAGTGGAAAACACTCGCAAAGGCTCCAATACACTATGACCACTATAACTGAAGTTCTTGGTTAGGGCAACTATATCGTGGAACTGCGTACAGCGACAAACACAATTCGTGCCATGTTACAGGGATATCGCGGTTTGTATCGCGCTTCAGAAGAAAACGACACATTCGTGAAGGATGTGTAGCGATACCAATTTCAACGATCAAATGCCGGAGAGTGTTGTTGATCGACGAGACGATCAATTATTTCTCGATATTCGCGTGATTTACATCGTCTTTCACTGAATAAAATGAAAGAAAATATCGTAACGAAGATTAATGAATATGCTGTAGATATTCTGTGGGCATATTCGTCAATATTATCTGCTGGTAGACTGCTCGGAGCACCAGGCGGGTGCTCCCTCACGAGAGCTTCAAAATAAGACCTCATACGACACCATAGGATCATTAGGGGCTCACCTAGACCCCGACATGTCTATTTCCATACCCTTTTCCCACAATTCCCTGTCTGCGCATGCGCAGAATGTCGACAACGACCGAGACACTAGCCCAGGCGGATGCCCCCTCACATAGGCTTCACATTGATGCCTCATACAACTCCATCGGCCCATTAGGGACCCCCCTCGATCCCAAAACGTCTATTTCCATACCCTTTGTCTACTGCGCATGCGCAGAATGACGATATTCCAACCCCACACGCACCCCATCGGATTCTCCTTCACGAATGCTTCACATTGATACCTCATACGACTTCATCGGACCATTAGGGGCTCCTCTAGATCCCAAAACGTCTATTTCATACCCTTGGTCTACCGCGCATGCGCAGAATGACCATATTCCAACCCCATACCCAGCCCATCGGATGCCCCCTCACATATGCTTCAAATTGATACCTCACTCGACTCCATCGGACCACTAGTGACCCACCTAGACCCCAAAACGTATATTTCCACACCCTTGATCTACCGCGCATGCGCAGAATGGCGATATTTTAACCCCACTCCCACCCCATCAGATGCCCCTTCACGAATGCTTCACATTGATACCTCATGCGACCCAGTGGGGACTACTTTCTGTCCGCGGAGGCAGACCGCATCACCACCAGGCCGCATCACCGCGGAGGAATGCACACGCCCGATTCACGCAGATCGGAAGTGACGTCATACATGACGTCACACTTGCGCAGAACACCGCCACAAAACCGCCACAAGGTCTCATACCTGCGCACAACAATCCCGCGCACACCACTTTCTCGCGCATGCGCAGTGAGGCGCCAGAGCCTCGAAATGCCGTTGGTTACTACTATCGGGTTCTGCATAAGGAATATTGAGGAGTCTCTTACAGCTCTCACTCCAAATATCAAAGTGATATGGTGTTCTATTTGTGCCAAGTTTCCGTCGCCTTTTCAAAACGCGACGTCGCCTTTTGAAACGCGACGTCGTGTTTCGAAACGCGACGTCGCGTTTTTAAAACACGACGTCGCCTTTTGGAAAACACGACGTCGCCTTTTAAAACGCGACGTCGCGTTTCTTTCCTATGTTTTTGCATTGTAAAACTCGACACAACGGAACTCGACGTCGCGTTTTCAAAAGGCGACGTCGTGTTTCACCCACGTCTTGTTTGGCAATGTTAAAAGATAGGAAAGAAACGCGACGTCGTGTTTTTTAAAAGGCGACGTCGCGTTTTCAAAAGGCGACGTCGCGTTTCAAAACGCGACGTCGCCTTTCGAAACGCGACGTCGCCTTTTGGTCTTTCAACTGCGCATGTGCAGGTTTAGGGAGCATTTGTTATTAGTGAGCCAGAGCTATCCGCTTGACCTCCATTTTGTGATATTTTGAGTACACTGAAAGGAAATGACATTTTGGATCCAATAATAGGAAAGGCAAGTGTAAAGGCATTCACCGCAACTTACCAGCCTTTTCTGAAAAGTACAATATGGCACCTACACAATTTCTTGAAAATAAATGATCCCTAGACATGCGCAGTTCTACTATCAAAACACGACGTCGCGTTTCAAAAGGCGACGTCGCGTTTCGAAAGGCGACGTCGCGTTTCGAAAGGCGACGTCGCGTTTTCGAAAGGCGACGTCGCGTTTCGAAAGGCGACGTCGCGTTTCAAAAGGCGACGCGTTTTGAAACGCGACGTCGCCTTTTGAAAACGCGACGTCGCCTTTTAAAAAACACGACGTCGCGTTTCTTTCCTATCTTTTAACATTGCCACACAAGACGTGGGTGAAACACGACGTCGCCTTTTGAAAACGCGACGTCGAGTTCCGTTGTGTCGAGTTTTACAATGCAAAAACATAGGAAAGAAACGCGACGTCGTGTTTTCCAAAAGGCGACGTCGTGTTTTAAAAACGCGACGTCGCGTTTCGAAACACGACGTCGCGTTTCAAAAGGCGACGTCGCGTTTTGAAAAGGCGACGGAAACTTGGCACAAATAGAACACCATAAAGTGACCATCACCAGGACTATACAATACTGCCAAGCATCTTAGCATTCGATACTAGAGACATCCTAGGGGCATTACAGTGATACAGCGATAGTACTAAACTGATTGACTGGTGTTCGGAACAGTTTAGTGAAACTTAAAAAAATGTATTCTCCCTCATTCAAATAAAGTCTGCTTACAGCGAGATTCAATATATGCACTTTCAATGCATACTGTGCAGTAAACTTAACTGGAAAATCAAACGTTCTAGGCTCATTTTTAAGAGAAACACGTACAAAATATTATGAGAACATGCTGTTTATAGAAATATTAGAGTTTAGAGTGAAACCTTGGTAGTTCATGAATTTATACCGATGAGTTACCGGTAATGTAATGGCAGATTTTCCGATCGGAATTTAAACTTCTCACGAGAACAGTTCCCCATGGCTACTGAAATTGAAGCAATTCAAGCTACCCAATAACTAGTACAGGCACTAGTGAACCAATAATACAATCCGAGGAAACCGAACTTAACTGAAGCATACAGAATGTCTATACGATCTACATTTTTACACAATCCCATGGCGTTTTACTTTTTCCGTGACTTTTGCGCCTCAACTTTGGTCACTATTTTACTATCAAGTACAGGCAATTGAGTCAGAAAGTGTGGGAGTCAATTCGATTGAAATGATGGCCCGTTCAAATTAATGTTGATTACAGATATTTATAGTACATGCAGGAGTATGACTTTATGGGGATATTTATCAGTTTGAGTGGGGACACTGACATGTTAAACCACACGTTCTGGTTCTGCGCAGGCATACGAAACAATTAGTTTGACATCGTAATCTAGGTATATTTGTTCACGACTGAGAATAAGCGGGTGGGGAGGACAATAAAAACATTCAGCTGAGTAAAATTTTGGATTCACATAAATCCCAGAAAACTCAGATATAATATCGCGGAGTATTATATCTGATATCAGCGCTATATAAACCCCGTGCGAATTTCAAACTACATCTTTTAGCTTAACGGGGAGAAACGGCTTTATAATAAGTCCCCTTACAATATTGGTCCAAGTGGTCACACATGGGCACGTGGACCAATATTCTAAACAATTTGTAGCTGTTTCCAAATAAGGTATCATGTCTAGGCATAGTTCGTGGTAAACGTTCTTCTCCAGAAAGTTCAAAGGATTGCTCCCGCAGAATAATCTGGGTTTCTGTTTGTCAGGCGCCTGGAAATATCAAAAGACCGTCTCGCGGAAAGATAGTAAATATCCGTGAACGAAACGCCAATACTTGTTATATTGAATAGAAAGAACTGTCGTGTTTGTCTTATTATGTGATCCCGGGGATCACTAACAAACATCACAAACGAATTTTAATAGCGTTACCTCTAGATGGTATTTCTCCTATATACCATCTTTGTTTACCTATAGATTAAGATTCACATATGGACCTGGATCTTTGACCTCAAATAAAGACTATTCCTCTCTATACCCAGGGTGAGCATACCCAAAATTTGGTAACAGAGCAGATTTAATGCTGCCATTTTATAGTGCTGTCCCACCGAAATATCATGCCGTAGATTTCCGTGAGATAATGCAGGTGTTTGTAGAATGAACAATCATAAATAAATCCATCAAATAGTAGGTGTAGGAGAAGAATGGCAACCTGGCCAAGAGATGCTTTCAATTGGTCATGAAGTCGTGATATCAGGGGGTGCGAGGGAAATGCGTTTTTGCTTTTTCAAGAAACGATTTGATCGGGATTACCCGGTGAGAAACGTTTTACGATCTGGGGCTAATATAACTAAAAACATGATGTGAATCAGTGCAATACGCTATATCTTGCAAGTTTTCAATAACAGATTAGCGTGTGAGTAGGATTTAACGTTGCTTTCAGCAGTATTTTAGTCATATCACGACGGAAATACAAGCGTTCAGTCCGTCATTCAATATTCGGCCGTCGTCCATTAAAGATCGTTCACGTACATAGTGCGAATACCTAATTTATATTACAGCATTATCACCAAATTTAAAAAAAAAATCATAGTATACATAAACAAAGACTAGTTTCCTACAAGCTAGAAGCGGTCAACAGTTTTCTATGATGCCGGCAAGACATCGTGATGTCCAAAAATATGAAATCTGTATCGCTGATCAGTATTTTTAATGCGTAGGATTTTCGTTGTACCACCCATTGTATCTCAGTCACGCTTTGATTGTGTCTGTTCATATGAACACCTTGAGGATCTTGAAGCACATGGGACAACACGGCCCCTAGCCCCGGGTTAGGCGGAATGAGACACAAATTACGAAACGTAGCGCCATAGACCGTGCACGTTAGGCTCATATTTTGCTATCAGTAATCAATATGTAACGTCAAATTTGAGAAACTTCGAGTGGAAAACACTCGCAAAGGCTCCAATACACTATGACCACTATAACTGAAGTTCTTGGTTGGGGCAACTATATCGTGGAACTGCGTACAGCGACAAACACAATTCATGCCATGTTACAGGGATATCGCGGTACTGATCGCGCTTCAGAAGAAAACGACACATTCGTGAAGGATGTGAGTAGTAGGTAGCGAGGATTTCGAGGTAAGTTTTCCAGGGAGATAACTCTGTTTTGTGGAGGTCACGTGGAGGGGGCGCCACCAGTCCCGTATGACGTCACTTCCGGTCTGGGTGAATGGAGCGTGACCTGTGAACTGTATGACGTCACTTCCGGTCTGGGTGAATGGGGCGTGACCTGTGAACATGATAGGATATGTACTGACCTGTCTGTGGGGACTCAATGTCGTTCATCTCCGTGTCTTTTCGGTGAGAGGAACATGTACTGGGGTTTTCCCCACAACGTCGTTCACCTCCGTGTCTCTTCGGTCAAGTCCGTGTCTTTTCGGTGGGGTCCGTGGGAACATGATAGGAGATTGCAACATTGTTGCACGTTCGCTACAATGTTGCGAAGATGTCACGGAGATCACCGAAGAGACACGGAGATCCCCGAAGGGGGCGAGAGGGGTCCCTAGTGTACCGATGGGGTTGTATGAGGTATCAATGTGAAGCATTCGTGAAGGGGCATCTGATGGGGTGTGTGTGGAGTTGAAATATGGTCATTCTGCGCATGCGCGGTAGACCAAGGATATGGAAATACACGTTTTGGGATCTAGGGGAGCCCCTAATGGACCGATGGGGTCGTATGAGGTATCAATGTGAAGCCTATGTGAGGGGGCATCCGAGGGGCTGGGTGTGGGGTTGGAATATGGTCATTCTGCGCATGCGCGGTAGACCAAGGGTATGGAATACACGTTTTGGGATCTAGGGGAGCCACTAGTGGGTCGATGGAGTCGTATGAGGTATCAATGTGAAGCATTCGTGAAGGCGCATCCGGCGGGCTGGGTGTGGGGTTGAAATATCGTCATTCTGCGCATGCGCGGTAGACCAAGGGTATGGAAATAGCCGTTTTGGGGTTTAGGGCAGCCACTAATGGACCGATGGGGTCGAGTGAGGTATCCATGTGAAGCCCATGTGAGGGGGCATCCCACTGGATGGATGTGAGGTCGGAATATCGTCATTCTGCGCATGCGCAATAGACAAAGGGTATGAAAATAGACGTTTTGGGATGTAGGTGAGCCACTAATGAGCCGATGGAGTTGAGTGAGGTATCAATGTGAAGCATAGGTGAGGGGCATCCGATTGGACTAGTGTCTCGACCGTTGTCCACATTCTGCGCATGCGCAGACAGGGAATTCTGGGAAAAGGGTGTGGAAATAGACGTTGTAGGGTTTAGGTGAGCCTCTAATGATCCTATGGTGTCGTATGAGGTCTTATTTTGAAGCTGTCATGAGGGAGCATCCGCCTGGGCTAGTGTGTCGTTCGTTGTCAATAGTCTGCGCATGCGCAGTCTGGCCGTAGTATAGAAATAGACGTGTTGGGTTTTAGGTGGGCCCCTATTGGGCCGATGGGATCGAGTGAGGTATCCATGTGAAGCAGTCGTGAGGGAGTATCCGACGGGGTGGGTGTGACGTGGAACTGACGTCATTCTGCGCATGCACAGTAGAGAAAGTGTATGGAAATAGACATTTTGGCGCCGACAGGGGTCACTATGGGTCCGATGGAGTCGTATGAGGTCTTATGTTGAAGCTCTTGTGAAACAGCAGCTCAGGGTTCGTCCGTGTTCAAGGGTCTGCGCATGCGCAGTCTGGTCGTAGTATAGAAAGCAGACATGTTGGGGGATGCGTGGGGGTGTGTGTGTGATCCACCACTAGGGTCCCTGGTTGGGGTTGGGTGGTGGTGTGGGTTCTGCGCACAGACGTCACTTCCGGGTTTCACTAAAACTACCTTCGAACACAGAAGAGTTCCAATGTTCCCCTTAGACGTAGGGGTCCGGATGTTCAACCTCCGGGGTTTTTTCCGGCCCGGCCCGGCCCGGCCCGGCCCCGCAGCGCGCGCGGGTTATCCGGCCGCAGCGCGCGCGCGCGGGTCATCCGGAAGTGCGCGGCATCACCGGAAGTGCGCGGATGAATGTCGGATCAAAAGGTCAAAGGTCACATCCAGGTCAAAAGGTCAAAGGTCTCCCTTTCGGCAAGGTTCGGCAACAATGTTGCGGCATCGATATACAGAGCTTGAACCCCAAAAAGGGGATTGTAAATTAACCGGGAAAGGATGGGCAGTTCCATTTGGACCAATCAGCGGTCGAGAAAAAGAGCCAATGAGCGATCGATAAAAAAAACAATGGACGGGTACTAGAATTTCGCTCACGGCTGCGCCTACATCCGGGTACTAGGATGCTTTCGCCTACGCCCGCGCCTACATCCGGGTACTTCTATGTAGGTGTATAAAAGTGGGAATATTTAGGGCATTGCTGCATTCATTGGCCTATTTATCCTTATTTTGTGCTTAAGCTTTGACTAGTGAAATCTCGTGTTAAATGAAATCCTATACAAAATAACATTACACTACCGAACAATCACGGACTTTCACGAAGGGCCGTCACAGGGCGTAGTAGAAAAAGGCGCATTTCTAA
>JAVTVY010054371.1:0-29703 GCA_036873755.1 Hanleya hanleyi | reverse complement strand
TTTACCTCCATATGTGTAAATGGATGCCAAATTTTATTTGAACAATTGAATTAGGAACATATCTTGAACCATATTAAATGTCATATATTTCTTGATTTATTTCCACAGTTTTTCTTATTGCTGTCAACAGTTTTGAAATTAACCACACATGACTTGTCACATCAGAGGTCTGAAATAATTCTTTAAATACGAGATAGTCTAAGCATTTTGACCTAAATATCAACTTTCTGGCTCAATAAACTTTTAAAACTAGCATTAATAACACAATTTATTCTAACACATTTTTTTAATTATTCTTTTGTGTGTGTTTCAATGTTCGTTTAAATATAAGAACTTGTTTTTTGTTATGTTCATTTGTTCAGCCCGATAGCGGTCTCTGACTAACATTTACTGACAGCTGTAACAGCCCTCCATTGCCATATGTCTAGTTATCTTTTACTGATCAGTTTTTTGTTGTCAAACCAGCTATCCAATGAAGTCTACATGTTGATGTGGCAAAGAAAAGAAGCTTCCAGAAAAAAGGCAACATATTGATACAGGCGTTTACAAATTATAAGAATGTTCCAAATGTCTATCAACATTGTTGCTAAAGTTAATCCAAATTGTAGCTATAAATATGTCATTTTTCTCCTGTCACAGTCCTATCCATCAGAAGTCAAGAAAAGTGCTTTATCTATCTAAACCTGTCATTTCAGATATTCAACTAATACTTCTCTCAAACTGTTTTTTGCTAGCACTTCAATTTGCTGCAAGGATACCAATACTCACTGCACCAATGAATAAACATCGATAGTCTACATAAATGGTTTCTGAGTTGATAGAAATATTTGGAATTTTTATAGTAATCTGCACACATAGTTTTTATCATTCTGTAATTTCATTTCCATTTTGAAGAGCACCAACAGTGCATTACAAATGTTGGTCTCCCATACAAATCAAACAATATCTTCAAAAGACTGCCTATAAAAACAAATAAAGCCTAATTTAATCACATCAATTAATGTATTACAAAATATTGCTTACTCAATCACATCATGCGGCTATGTAAAAATACAATCTGATTAAAACTCAGACTTAATAAACCGCTCCTCTGTCAGACATGTCGCTGGTTAATCAGCGACATGTCCGACAGAGGAGCGGTTTATTAAGTCTGAGTTTTAATCAGATTGGTAAAAATACTGCCTGTTCAATGATCCTCAATCACATCAGTCAGGATCTTCAAAAAGACTGCCTATTCAATCATGTCTTTAAATAATTCACCAACTCGATCACACGTCATGGTCCAAACAATTTTGCCTATAGTAAATCACTAAGTCAAAAATATTCCTCATTCAATCACATCTCCAAAAAGACTACCGACTCAACCACAATCGGCATCGTCTTTAAAAAGACAGCTAAAACGATCACATCAGTCAGGGACTTCAAAAAGACTGCCTACCAATTTGTATCAGCCTGGGTCTGACTCTTTGCAAAAAGTGCCTATTTATCATATCAGCCAGGTCTTCAAAAAAGATACTGTCTACTCAACCACAATGACCAAGGTTTTCAGAAAGACTGTTTACTTTGTCACATCAGATGGGGTCTTCAAAGAGACTGTCTACACAATCGCAACAGCCAGTGTCTTTGAAAAAGACTGCCTACTCAATCACACTAGCCAGGGTCTTCACAGTGACTGACTACACAATCGCACAGCGTCTTTGAAAAAGATCAAAAAAAAAAAAATTCACATCAAGCAGGGTCCTCAAAATGACTGCCCGATCAAATCATTTCAGCCAGGGTCCTCAAAATGACTGCCCGATCAAATCATTTCAGCCAGGGTCCTCAAAATGACTGCCCAATCAAATCATTTCAGCCAGGGTCCTCAAAATGACTGCCCGATCAAATCATTTCAGCCAGGGTCCTCAAAATGACTGCCCGATCAAATCATTTCAGTCAGGGTCTTCAAAAAGAGTGTCTATGCAATCAGTTCATCCAGGGTTTCAAATGAGACTGCCTGTTCAATCCCTACAGTCAGAGTCTCTGAAAGGACTGTCTCCTTCATCATATCAACCAGGGTCTTCAAAGAGACTGTGTTCGCATGAGGCCAGTGTCCTCAAAAGATTGCCTACCAAATCACATCAGTCCGTGTTCTCAAAAAGACTGCATGTGCATTGTTGAGTAATATTGCATTATAAAGTACATACTTTGTTCATTAGAAGGAAACAGAAAAAACCCCACAATGAATAGTATGGGTTTTTTTTTGGACTGTATGCAGGGATAGTGGATATATAGATTGATGATGAATTTCACACAGCCATTCATATTTACACATGTAACATTTTGAAAAAGTTCATCTTTGTACTATGAATTAAAGCATTCTGATTCACGCGAACTAATTATTGTGTTGACCTGTCAGTTAGGGTAACACGTTTGTCAGTCGCTTAGCTCATCGCTGGTAATGTACCCACTGTGTAGCCTTAAACGAGCACAACAACAATGTGTTTATATCGATCAAATAACTGGTGGGCCAATACATTGCCACTTGAGTGACAATACCCCCTATTTGTACTATATATTACATGGGTATGTTGTGTGCGCTCCAATGAAGGATTGACACCAGTATTATCATCATATACAGGTTATTTCTGTAATTTAACTCCAGGGGGTACATCACCTTATAGACGGCTTTTCTTCCCCGACAAGAAAGACTTTGTGAGGAGAGGTGTCTCCCAGTCTAAACCGGTTGACCCTCGATGATAAGAGAATTTTTCATGTAATACAGATGGGGAAAAGCAGGCTCCCGGCAGTATGCCTAAAGCAGTGTTCACAGGCAATGGAACTCTAAATATGAATAGTACACCATGTTATAATATGCCAATATCTTAATTTTAGTAAATAGTGTCGCTAAATATTTACCTGGTTAAATATTTACATTTTTTTTCCCCCGATTTGAAATCCTGTGTAATTTTTCCTTTCTTTTCCATTCAATTTGGAGACAATGTCAATGTTTGATCTATTTTCATCACTTTTTATGGAGAAGCATGTTCCTATATTCTCTGCCGGCCATTTACTATTTATAGTGGTCTTCATCTATGGCTGTTACCAGTTTGGATAGAATTGCAAACCCCTTGATTCACATCAAATTCTGTATGTTATGTTGGAAATTCCACTAACCTATGTATTGTAATTTCAAGTACTTATTTAAGATATTGAGAATGAATAGCAGGAATTTTTTATAAGAATGTAGAAATATTTTCATTAGTGTTCCTCAGCCCCACCAAAATTGGTTTTCAGATCCCACAGAGGTTCTGAAAACACTGATTAAAAATATTCCAAACTAAACTATTCATGCAATCAGAATATGATGTAAATACTATAACTATAAAAATTGTATGAACATCAACATTTACTCTTCTATGGTTGAAATGTTATGCACACAGACGTAGCTCATGACAGTAATATATCATTCATCAAGGACTTTCTGGTTTCGTGAGATTTTCATGTTTAGTTGCATTAACTTAGCAAGTACATGTATTCTGCAGTTGAATTCATTCATTTTACCTAAATCTGTTACAGCATTTCAAGAAAATACAATTGATTGATGTGCAGATATATTGCCTTACATTTTATAGCCCCCGGCCTGCAGACTTTCACACACTCACTGACATCTGTCTTTCTCAATTGATTGATGTGCAGATATATTGCCTTACATCTTATATAGCCCGCCTGCCCCCACCGAAAAATGAATGCATGTCTTAAATTTTATGTTTTTTAATTGAATAAATTGGATAACATGCAACATTCAAACTTTAATCATTATTATCTCAGCAACCAGAACATCATTTGAAAAACTGAAGCACTGTTGGTAATTTAGAATGTCCATGATGGATACTTTTCATGAAATAGATGGTTTTCTTTACAGAATTGGAGAAATCAAATAATGAAATTAAGGCAATAAGCAGATTAGTTGCTATTAAATGATAGAGATACCCTCTACATATTCAGTCATTTTGTAACACAAGTGTTAGTGGCCAGCTTAAAGCACAGGGGCTCGTTACCATTGTTAATTGATTAATTGAGTTGATTACAGGGGGGGTCGAGGTACCCCATTTATTCCCTACCTCGACTCCCCCCCCCCTGTAATTAACCAATTAACAACGGTAACGAACCCCTCTGGCTTAAAGTTGTCTCCATTCAACCAGGCACAAATATTGTGAAAAAGGTTTTGAAGGCTAAAACTTCACTTACGTAGGTAAAGATTTCTTTACTAAAATAAGTACTTCAGAAATGTTCAATACATTTTTTTTCTTCATATTATTGGACCTTTAGTGGCAATGGAAGAAATGATCATAAATAAATCCAAAAGATCCCAAATATTCACTTTACAGGTATTATGTTTCACAACACAGATGCCATTTTATTGTTGAGAAATGACCCATGATAACATCATTCGACACTTTGACATACTAATACAGAGTGATTGAATGAAAATGATGCTGTCCATGTTTACAGTATATACAGTAGTCTCTATATTTGACCCTGGTGTCATGTTACTCACTTTGAATGTATATAGGTGGATCGTAATATAGAGAAATTCATCAATCATTTCTTCAGTGAAACTTTCAGCTCTTTCAAGCCAAACTGGAGTGGCACTTTGCCTCTCCCAACCAGATTTACTTTGGGAAACTCTTGAACCTGAGAGAAAAATAAAACAAATCAGATTTTTTTAAATGACATTTACCTCCATATGTGTAAATGGATGCCAAATTTTATTTGAACAATTGAATTAGGAACATATCTTGAACCATATTAAATGTCATATATTTCTTGATTTATTTCCACAGTTTTTCTTATTGCTGTCAACAGTTTTGAAATTAACCACACATGACTTGTCACATCAGAGGTCTGAAATAATTCTTTAAATACGAGATAGTCTAAGCATTTTGACCTAAATATAAACTTTCTGGCTCAATAAACTTTTAAAACTAGCATTAATAACACAATTTATTCTAACACATTTTTTTAATTATTCTTTTGTGTGTGTTTCAATGTTCGTTTAAATATAAGAACTTGTTTTTTGTTATGTTCATTTGTTCAGCCGGATAGCGGTCTCTGACTAACATTTACTGACAGCTGTAACAGCCCTCCATTGCCATTTGTCTAGTTATCTTTTACTGATCAGTTTTTTGTTGTCAAACCAGCTATCCAATGAAGTCTACATGTTGATGTGGCAAAGAAAAGAAGCTTCCAGAAAAAAGGCAACATATTGATACAGGAGTTTACAAATTATAAGAATGTTCCAAATGTCTATCAACATTGTTGCTAAAGTTAATCCAAATTGTAGCTATAAATATGTCATTTTTCTCCTGTCACAGTCCTATCCATCAGAAGTCAAGAAAAGTGCTTTATCTATCTAAACCTGTCATTTCAGATATTCAACTAATACTTCTCTCAAACTGTTTTTTGCTAGCACTTCAATTTGCTGCAAGGATACCAATACTCACTGCACCAATGAATAAACATCGATATAGTCTACATAAATGGTTTCTGAGTTGATAGAAATATTTGGAATTTTTATAGTAATCTGCACACATATAGTTTTTATCATTCTGTAATTTCATTTCCATTTTGAAGAGCACTAACAGTGCATCACATGTGCATGTTGGTCTGTCTTTCATTGTAGCTTCCAAAGTTAACAGGCCTTTATTTTTACTGAAAAGACTCCCATACATCTCACACGCTTAAAACTAAAGTGTTGAAACTTACTCGTAAAGTGTTGAAATAACCCTTTAAGTGTGCCCACAGGGACAACACTTAAAGAGCAGTCCCTGTGGACACACTTAAAGGATTATTTCAACACTTTACGAGTAAGTTTCAACACTTTAGTTTTAAGCGTGCCCTCTCCAATTGATTCAGTGATTTCTTCTGAATGTTCAGGCCCTACATCCACAACTCAGTTTTCAGGGATTTTTGCCGCCTGAAATCCCCCAGAAATATTCCATCAATTCAATGGTGAAATCACAGATATCCAGGAAATTGTCTCTGATTTTCAGGCTGATTTTTGTTTTTTTTTTTGGGGGGTAGATTCATGGGGCCTTCAGAAGAATTCCCGAATCATTTTGAGAGTGAACATTCACCATTGTACCCAGGCAGACTATTGTTCTCTTCTCTCCCTTGATGTTTACATGAAAGATGGACCATGGTAACAGATCAAGCAATATCGTCAAAAAGACTGCCTAGTTACATCAAGTGATGGAATGCAAACAAATAAAAAGCCTACTTTAATCACATCAATTAATGTATTAGAAAATATCGCTTACTCAATCACATCATGCAGGGTATGTAAAAATACTGCCGATTCAGTGATCCTCAATCACATCAGTCAGGATCTTCTAAAAGACTGCCTATTCAATCTTGTCTTTAAATAACCCACCAACTCGATCACACGTCATGGTCCAAAAAATTCTGTCTATATAGTAAATCACTAAGTCAAAAATAATTCTCATTCAATCACATCTCCAAAAAGACTACCGACTCAACCACAATTGGCAGGGTCTGTAAAAAGACGGCTAAAACGATAACATCAGTCAGGGACTTCAAAAAGACTGCCTACCAATTTGTATCAGCCTGGCCGGGTCTGACTCTTTGCAAAAAGTGCCTATTTATCATATCAGCCAGGTCTTCAAAAAAGATTGCCTACTGCCTACTCAACCACAATGGCCAAGGTTTTCAGAAAGACTGTTTACTTTTTCACATCCGATGCATGGGGTCTTCAAAGAGACTGCCTACACAATCGCAACAGCCAGGGTCTTTGAAAAAGACTGCCTACTCAATCACACTATAACCAGGGTCTTCAGAGACTGACTATACAATCACACAGGGTCTTTGAAGACTTGAATTCTATGCAATCACATCAGCCCTGGTCCTCAGAATGTCTGCTCACTCAATCACTTCAGTCAGGGTTTCTTACTCAATCACATCAAGCAGGGTCCTCAAAATGACTGCCCGAATCATTTCCGCCAGGGTCCTCGAAATGACTGCCCGATCAAATCATTTCAGCCAGGGTCTTCAAAAAGACTGCCTATGCAAACAATTCATCCAGGGTTTCAAATCAGACTGCCTATTCAATCCCTACAGTCGGAGTCTCTGAAAGAACTGTCTCCTTCATCATATGATCAATCAGGGTCTCCAAAGGGACTGTCTACCTATCACATGAGGCCAGTGTCCTCAAAACATTGCCTACCTAATCACATCAGTCTGTGTTCTCAAAAAGACTGCCTACTCAATCACATCAGCGAGGGCTTCCAAAAATACTACGGTCACAATCACACCTTTGGGGTCTTCAAAATTGTTAATCACATAAGACAGGGTCATCAAGAAGTATATAATAATGAAACAATATAGGCCCTAATAATTATAATGATAAAAAGATGTACTTCAAAAAGATGATCGAGGTAATCATATCAGCTAAGCAAAAATAAACATTCATTCACTTGCGGCCGTGACTCCATATTTTCTTGTTTTCGATAATTTCATCAATAAATCATTCCGAAAGTTATATGTATTATGTGCCTCATCCTTTGGACCCTCATATTTATGAGTAATAACTTCCAATAAAGTGATATGATGGAGGCCTCCTTCCAGAGCCTCATTATGGTTCACAGCATACCATTTCAGGTTGACCATCTCTCTGTGTTGTGGTGGGTCTGTGTTTCAGCCATACACAGCCATTAATTATCATCAAAGTGCAAATAGTGTCACCCTTTGTGGCACTCTGTATCAGTATCAACTGTCTGAAGTCTATAGCTCCCATTGATCTGTTTGTTGAGAAAATGAACTCTTTTTAAAATGAGAAAATTAATGGTATACACCGAGAAGTCAGTGATGAATGACTTACTATTTGGAACTAGAAATGTAAACATGCTACTACTTTGTTTGGAAGAAAACAAGTCATAAATAAAAGTACCAGTATCTTAATTAAGGAAGATTAGTGCAAAGTATTAAGAAACAATGGTGAAATCAGAGAAGAATGGGATAAAATCATGTATGAGTTAATTTGTAACTTAATTGTTTCTATTATAGCTTAATAATTTTTCCTGTGGTATATAATTCAAACACAGCAAGTAAAATTTCCCGCAATGAAATAAAGGAGTGGTCAAATTTATTAGAACAGAAAGTTGACCAAATGGTTAAAAATCTTGTATATAATTTATTCTTTCTTTATTATTTCAGTGATTTTAGAGGGTGATCAAATTTATTAGCACAACCATTTAAAATTTGTACCCAAATTTGGGGGTGATTGAATTTTGATAGAGAGATGGAAATATTAGAGGGATTATATACATATAGTCAATCGCAAAACAATGATTCCACGAATCGTCAGCATTTTAGCATTTATTCCACTTGCTAATGTCTTGCAACATATATTCCATTACTTATATATTTTATCATTTTAGAGCAACTGTGATAGAACATCCCCATATCTGGTACAAAGATGATGGGGCCTTGACAAAGATGTTCTGTGAAGGTAAGATAATCTGAATATTATTACCCAATCAAAACCATGCATGAAACCAACCAATCAATGGAACAATTTCTGTTACAATGCATCATGGGATATCTTATATTCCAAAATGATGTCATCTAATTGGTCAATTCAAAATTTTATAAATTCTGATTGGACATGAGTTTCTGAAATGTCCAGCCATGGATCTTTATTACCCAGGGGCACTGACTTGGGACTCCATGCATGAATTTATGGTTCATAATTTTCCTTACCTCCTTGTACCTACAGTTATCCCTACCTATTGATAAGTGGTCTATAAATATGGCAAATATGCATCAAATTATCTCACTATTTCAAATCCTCCCTTTATCACTAATTAAAAGTATTTCCCATACTGTAGGGATAGGAAGGAGAGAAAAACTACAAAACCACAAATTTCTGTGTGTCGGGGCAGACCTTTGTCTAAGAATAAAATTGGAAAAGATCCATTGTTTATGAAAATGTGGTCACTATATATATATATAATATGAATTCTTATCTTTGTGGCATACACAATCTTTGTTTCATAGATGAAACCATACTAATACATCTACATGGGAGCTAAAGTATGGAGTCGTCATCGTAATTTACTCAAAACCCGTCTTCATTTACAGATGCTATTGTATTTATATCCTTTTAAACTCAGTTAAAACATAGAAAACATAGTCTGGGTTTCTTTTGTTATTTATTTTATTTGAATACTTGGTTTTCCTGTTTATAGACAAATGTATCTTCTGGATGGAATGATTTTTGAAAAGGAGCTGTCTGTTTCTATTATTATTTTGCCCAGTAATGCGTATAACAGTGTTCTATTTTGATTTTTATCAAATTAACCCTGTAGACAGAGGGATTTTCAACACATTTAGAGAGACATTAATCATATATTATATCGCGATGATAAATTAGGGGTGCAAACCTTATCTTCCCTCCCTAATTCTCGCTTTAGTCCAGACTGTTTTTCTTTCATCAACCTCTTGTCTACTTAAAAAAACTTATTGGAAATTTTCTGGAGCCATTTGTCATTTTGGCTTATAGCATTTTAAGTGGCAAGCCCACATGGTTTCAGGAGGCCCCAGTCAGAAAATAGGCCAGGAATTCAGATTTAGTTTTAACACCACTGTAATGTACAATACATAGGGAGAATATTATGACTGATTATATTTCAAACGAAATGTAATTAACCTTGTACTTGTAGTCTGTCTTTCAAAGATTCACTTTATAAGTTTTGATAAAAGTGCTGAAACATTGCACACATCAAAGGCATTGTTTACATGTAGCTGCTAACTTTTTATTTATTTATTTTTATATATTATCTTAATTCTATCTATCAGTACCAAATTTTGTTCTGATAACGAGAAAAACATTGAGGATGAAAGTTACAAATGTGTGATAAACAACATCATAGGCAGTCTGTCTAGGAGTGATGGATATTATGTGAGAATTCCTTGCCGGGTGGTTTTCTGTGAAGGCCAGAAAGCATCTGCTATGGGGTGATGCTTTAAAAAACTGTGTCTTCTGTGTAAGTGTAACTGTCTGGAAGTATGTTTACACTCATATATTAAATGGAATGACAATGGGGTAGAGGAGTTTGCAGCCTATCTCAGGCAGATATATTCAAAAGGCTGGTTTCGTACTTTTCAAATGTTCTATAAATTTTAATATCACACAGATTTTATTTTATTCTTGTGAAATATGTAATAACATGGGGCTTTGCCTGGGGATCAAGTCATTTTGCGATTGCAATTCATTGCAGGGTGGCAGAACTACACCAACATTGCAGTCAGAGCAATTGCTACGAAAAATATATATTTTATTTGAAAATATTTAAAAACATTATTTCGAAAGTAAAAGAAAATGTTTTAAGGAAAATTTAGAAAAAATTCAACAAAATATAAAAAAAAGGAAAAAACTGGTACAAAACAAATATTTCAGATTGAAATTTTATTTAAAAGTTTGAAATTGAAATAAGAGTGTATGGCATTATGCAGTGCATTGATTAAGTGTACGTAGCATGATGTTACCTTCCAGAATATATGAAGGTATGGGGTCGGACGAGGAGACAGAGGTGGGGTTCATGGCCCAGGGGGTGGGGACATACTCTTGAGGGTAGTGAATGACTTGATTAGTAAATGAAGCATATGTAAATTCCTGAAATATATGAGGGTAATGGGTCGAGTGAGGCGTAGTTTAGGGGATAGAGGGTGGGTCTTGGTGCCCTACCAGGGGTGAAGATATGCTCCCAATGGTAGTGGATCATGGTTCAATAAAGTGTAGCATGATGTACACTCCTGGAATATATGAGGGTATAGGGTCGAACGAGGTTTAGTTTGGGAGATAGTGGGTGGGACTCAGTGTCCTGGGGTGGGGACAGGCTCCCAAGGGTAGTGGATGGGTTCAATAAGTGTAGCATGATGTAATCTCCCGGAATATATAGGGTATGGGGTCGGCAAGGCTTAGTTTCAGAGATAGAGGGTGGGGATTGGTGACTCGGGGTGGTGACATGTTCTCGGGGGTATTGGATGGATTGAATAAGTGTAGCCTGATGTTAGCTTCCAGAATATATAGGGTATCAGGCCGGGTGAGGCTTAGTTTAGGAGATAGAGGGCTGAACTCACATAGCAGTCCTCGCCATGAAAGGCGAGCGATCGCTCCCCTTCTCCTCCACACACGCCCAGAGGTCGCAAGACGAGCGATTCGTCGCTCCGCCAAATCCGAGAGAAAAATATTTATTTCTTCAGTCTATATCGGCAGTATTTTCGTCACCTTTCATTCACTGGTTTTCGTGGTTGCGGTTTCGATTTGCAAAGGAAGCGGAAGTAAGACAACTGTCATGCGCAGTAGAATAACGCGACGTCACGGGCTCGTAACCTGGTAACAGTCGTCAGTTGGCAAGACTGGTGATCTCCAATTTATTTCTTGATCTATCCCACGGTTCACCGCGCGACATACACAACCGAAGGCCCAGCGATGCACTGTGGGATAGATGAGGATTAATTTGAAGATCGCCAGTTTTGCTGTCAGTTGGCGGTTTTCTTTGACTTGCGTCTGTTGTATACCTTCTTGCGTTTCATTGAAGTTTTCCACATCATTGTTGGCATTTACCATGGCAGAACAGTCATACCGGCAGTACAAAACAACTAAAAGGGAACCGGGTAGAACTGAAAACTTTCAAAAGCTGGGGCACGGCGGTTCAGTTACAGAACAGTGGAGGCAGACAGTCGGCAGAATGTTAACTATGTAGGCCCCTATGGTGCAAGTTGTGTGCAAGTTTTGAAGACGAACTAATTAATTATTAATTGTGACTTGGAACAAATATAAATCAAACACTCTTGTGGAGTATTTTATGTATTGTCTTATTTATTGCAAGATTCAAAGGAATACCAAAATGTCTGCTAAAATAACACTGCTCGCCTTAGGTGAGCAATCACTCGCCCCAAACATCCCATGAGAGCGATTTCTAGATGAGCGATCACTCGCCCATCCAGATTAAGGAGAGCGATCTTGCCCTCTCCCACCATTTTGCTCATGGCGAGGACTGCATAGTGTAACATCTTAACTGCACAGTATCATCAATCTCTTAAAAATCTGGAGTGAAATCCCCTCAAGTTAGAGTGAAAAATGATCCCACTCTTTGAGTTAATGTGATTCAAGTTTCACTCAAGTTGAATAAATAATACATTAAATCTAGTTAATTTAGGTTGTTGAGAGCAATTTCACTCACTAGATTTGGTAGAGAGCAGTGCTACCATATGCCAGCAAGTCCAGGATGAAAACATTTGTATGGACATGTTATTATGTTAACAAAATCATGGAAAGGTACATGTGTACTAGTAAGTGATATGGCATTGACCTGTCTCAGCTCGGTTCATCATGGCTGACAGCACAGTGAAGTTCCACAGAAAATGTGCATATTTATTACTATATAGAAGAACACTCAAAATTGTATCAACAAATTTTTTACTTCTTTATTAATTACTAAAGAAGAAAATCTGTAAGGAACCACATGTTTGCATCTTACATAACACATGTTATAATTTCTAAACAAAATGTTTATACACAATTCTGCTTATGTGAAACCTGGTCCTATATATACTATTGGCCATTTTTCTCATTTTTGTGGCATGAGGTTGTCGCATGATGTCAGTCCAGACATTCTGTTATTTCCAACAAAATATGTTCCTCTCATTCCAAGTAGGAGCAATACAAGTCCTAATGTATAGGTTGAAAATTGTTACACTTGTTGGTTGGTTTCAATTTGTGTTGAGGGTTGTCTGAGCATGTGTGACACATGTGGTTCTAATTTAGTATAGAGACCAGTAACTAATACAGAAACTAACATACCCTAGAACATCTTACTGAGGGTATGACCGATAATATATTTGCTTGTCCAAAATGGAGCTCAACAAGTTGGTTTATTTGGTAGGCGGATTTGTTTTATTACTTGGAAATAAGGACATAGGTGTTGGTAAGCATACTGTTTATTTTGTCTTGTTGTTTTAGATATGGATGTACTTATTCCCAATAAATTTTTAAAGTCATATTTATACAAGTAATTCTTCAAACCTGCATGTTAACATGTAGAACTACTTGGGAATGTTATTCTTGAGACATGGAGTATTTTATTTAGCACTGATGAACATCATGTTTACATTTGAAAAAACTCCCTTAGGCCAAAAATTAAGTTCTTTACTTTTGCACAAAAAGATGTTTTTAACAGAAAAAAAAGTGTTATATTGTTAACAACACTCAGAGTCAACAGTGATGTAAAACAACGTTGACTTATGTTTGAATTTTGGCTTTTTTTGGGGGGTTTTTCATATACATTTTAGGATGAATTTTTTAACATATCTAAAACAGGACATCTTGAACCAAAATGAATTAATCTAATGTTTTCAAATTTAACTGTGAGAGCTAGTTTACAATATAAACTTGTTTGTAAGAAACACAGACTTTGTGCAGAATTGAAAAATTCTTGAATTAAATTGAATTTATTTGCCAAACAAAATTTAAGAAATCAGAGAATATTAACAGCAATAAGCAAATAGCCGCATATATGTGGTGGGAATGAAACCTCAGAGCGCTTGCTCTATACCACGGAAACAGTAAAGTGTTTTGACAATTCCCCGGTGAATACAAGATTGAGAAATTTGAAGAATGGTGGATAATATGATATTTTGAAGAGAATAAATTAAATTTAAATTTTTTTAAAAATATATACATGGAAACTCTACCATTTCTTTTTCTGTCGATAAATAAATATGAGAACATGGACTACAGCATTAGATATTAGCATAATACATGTATTCGAATAACTATTCATTGAACATGGACAAGAATGAGATGATGATGCATGCAAACACTGGCAGAAGACACAGGTCTAAGAAAGATAATAAAAAGCTGAACAAATTAAAATCTCGGCAGGTATAAGATTTTGGTTGAGGTATTCATGAAACATGAAAAATAAAGCAAACGTATACATACACACTATGGAATAATTAACTAGAGGTGTTTGATGCAATATGTCACAGCATATACTCAACAAGACAGCTTTGAGGTGATAAATAAAGACTTGGAAGCACAAGAATTCAAACTAGTGGGGACTGAATTCCATATCTGTGGTCCTTTTATTTTCGTGGAGTAGAATGGAAGCTGTGAATTGTAGAATGGTCTGTATAAAGTAAGGTTTGCCATGCCTGCCAGATAGTTTTGTATCGCTGATAACTTACTAAAGTAGTTTGCAGAATGTGGGGAAGAAAGTGATAAAAAAATGTTTGGCTTCACTAGCAAAACATCTAATGGAGTTTTTCGCATGTAAGTGCCACTCCTCCTTCAAATTTGTGTTTAGATTTCTCTTCTTTTCTAATCAACAGAGGGTCAGGGTGACGGAGCAGCTGCAGACTCTGTTCCAGCATGTTGTGCCTGTGGATACGCCAGCTATAAGTTAACATTCGTAAACAACTGGTCACATCATAACCACCCAAGGGATTACCCACCTAAAATTTGTGAGTATTATTATCAACATTATATGTCAACATCGAGATACATTTGATAAGTCGTTTTCACAATATAAAGATTCAATATGGTAATTTCCTTAAAATTATCTTTATTCATGGCATCTTATATATATCCTCCATATTAAGGAATAAGAAGTTTTCAAAATGTTTATTATATTTGATTGCTTGTGATTTTTCATGAATTTGAACTGAAATATGACACACACAGATGAAGATGTACACACAAAATAATGTGTGATTGCAGTACCGGTATGTGATGATGTTGGTCATGCTAATGCAATAGCGGAGTCTCCGAACTGTCTGTGTACGAGTAATTTGCCCTTGCCCGCTAGTAGGCGCTCTAGTCAGGGGGGACAAAATGTGGACTGGATAACATGTAAAGAGATAGGGCGGCCTGAAATAGTGACATAAATTGAGCAAACGGCATATCCAAGAACTTAAAAATTGAGCTGGGTGGCATGACAGATCACCCTTGTCAATTTATTATTTCGTATTTGCACATATCTACGTTCAAGATGACATTTTCTATTGTAACGCCAAAGACGTCATTAGATAAAGCGTAATGCCCTTTGTTTTACGTCATGATGGCGTCGTTATATACGATTGTCGCATGACGTCACAATACAACGTTGCTACAAGAGCGATACATTGTATAGGTTTTGTCCTACCCGACTCAAACGCCCACTGGCGGACAGGAGCGAATACTCTTTCCATTACTGTTTGGAGACTTCCTTATTACATGTATCACATTTAAGCCAATCAGAGTTGTCTCCCTCTAATGTGCCAGAGACTACTGGAATAAACAAGGAAAATCTTTGTGATAATTAGGGCTGAACAATCTCTAGATTCACAGGCTTTTTTTTATACCCCCCGTACACATAGTGTAGGGGCGGTATACTGGTTTCAGCTTGTCCGTCCGTCCGTCTGTACGTCCGTCCGTCTGTACGTCAGTCCGTCTGTACGTCCGTCCGTCCGTAACATTTGGTTTCCGGAGCATAACTTGACAACCGCTACTTGGATTCCTCTCAAATTTGGTATGCAGCTACTATAACACGAGACCTCGCTTGGGATTGCATTTGGCGCATGTGCATCTACAGGTGGCGCCACCTAGGGTCAAAACTTTCTCATTGGCCCGTAACATTTCGTTTCCGGAGCATAACTTGACAACCGCTACTTGGATTCCTCTCAAATTTGGTATGCAGCTACCATACCATGAGACCTTGCATGGGATTGCGTTTGGCGCATGTGAGTCTACAGGTGGCGCCCTCCGTCCATCCGTACCAACGTCCGTCCGTCCGTAACATTTGGTTTCCGGAGCTTAACTTGAGAACCGCTACTTGGATTCCTCTCAAATTTGGTATGCAGCTACCATACCATGAGACCTCTCTTGGGATTGCGTTTGGCGCATGTGTGTCCACAGGTGGCGCCACCTATGGTCAAAACTTTCTCATCGGCCCGTAACATTTCGTTTCCGGAGCATAACTTGACAACCGCTACTTGGATTCCTTTCAAATTTGGTATGCAGCTACCCTTCCATGAGACCTTGCATGGGATTGCTTTTGGAGCATGCGAGTCTACAGGTGGCGCCACCTAGGGTCAAAACTTTCTCGTCGGTCCGTAACATTTCATTTCCGGAGCATAACTTGACAACAGCTAATAGGATTCTTCTCAAATTCTGTATCTAGCTACCATACCATGAGACCTTGTTTGGGATTGCATTTTGCGCGTTTATGTCTACAGGTGTCGCCACCTAGGGTCAAAGTTGGTCTGTAACATTTGGTTTTCCGAGTATAACTTGACAACCACTACTTGGATTCCTCTCAAATTTGGTATGCAGCTACCATACCATGAGACCTCACTTGGGATTGCGTTTGGCGCTCCAGAGGGTGAGAACTTTTAGTCTGCAGTAGGATCTCTATAAGAAGATAATGGCGCAACAATAGCAGGTTTGATTTGATAATAAATACCAACATTGTTTATAAATGTTTAATTTTCAGAACAATCCATCAACCGCCTCTGTGTATCATCACGACACATGCGTAGACAATCTGTTAACCGCAGTCGCGATCGAGCGAGGTCTCATTGTCAACTAATTACATACCGTGCCGCCACCAAACGCAATCTAAGTGAACTTACCTGTAACAACTATAACATGTATAGTTATATTCTGCTACAAACATTCGTTAATTTCTATCAAATGTGCATTCGGGGGGGTATCTTGTAAGCATGCTTACTGATCATTTCCACCACCACCCGATGCAATCTCATTCTCATTCAACTTACTCGTGAAATGTTAACCACCAACATGTATCTATGCCTTACGGGGGGTATCTTGTAAGCAGCCTTACTGATCATTTTCAACAAATGTGTGCATCCCTCAGACTATGCTCTAGTTTTTTCAGGAAAAAAATGACAAGTGATGAAAGTATTTTTGCCAGTCTTTTTTGATTTCCTTTCGTACAGATCAATCTTTGTAGTAAACTGATGCATGAAACTTTTCTTTGAGTTACTTGAAGAGTAACAAGCCTTTGACTTGTTCAAGAAAATTATTTTGGCAATACTTTGATAGAGAAATGTGTTAAAAAAAAAAAAACAAGAAAAAAAATATATAAAAATATTATTATTATTACTTTTGCTGTGGGCAATAAAAAGTGTTGACACAGTACATGCATAAAAAAAATTATGCATGGGTGCTTGTGGAGCTAGACTTTTATTTTATTCAGCTTTATCATTACACTTGAATCAGAAGTAAATTTATTTCTGCAGATGAGCCACTTCTTCATTGGTCGAATATAGTGGGAGCATCCCATAATAATGATTACCGATTATGGGCGTATGGCCAGTACTCCTCCCCCGGGGTAAAACAAGTCTGTGAGTTTGGTTATCCAAACACAGTGGAGAAAGAATTACGTGAACATGTAAGTTAGCATTCTCCCTATTTCTGTGTGTTTACAGCTCATACATGGCACAATTCATTCACAGCAGAACAATCTCATACAGTAAACCCTCTAATAATTCAATCACTGTAATAGAATTCAATCACCCTATTAGACTTCAATCACCCCATAATTTTGTGGACAGAATTCAAGTGGCGCCATTCAAATAAAATGTGATCACCCTTGAAAATCATTGAAATAATGAAGAAATAGTAAATTATCTTCATTTTTTTTTTTACTTCCTGTTCTAATAAATTTGATTATTATTTATTTTATTTTATTAATTAACTTCCTGTGATCGAATTATTAGAGTATTTACTGTTAATTTCACAAAAGAAGAAATTTTAAACTTTTTTTTTTTTCAATTATTAATAATGCATACAATGGACCAAGGGGTTGAATATATTATTAGCAAATACTATTACATCAAATTCAAGTTTCACAGCAATATTAATTCTTTTCATTATATAATCCAAGGACTTTGTAACTATCATCCTATATTATATGCCTAGCAGGTAAAACACATACAGATTTAATTATTTATTACATATACATGTATTTTTCACACAGCGTTTCCATATGCTTTGCTATGTAGATGGTTGTGGGAGTGGTTACTGCTGGAATTTCTGTTCACATTCTGTGTGCTAATATTGACATATATTGTGTTTTTTAGCCTATTTACTGCTTTTAGTATAGAACCTGTTTTAGATACGACCCACTAGTTGAGTTAAATATGCAAAGCTTAATATCCCATTTGGAGTGTTTTGTTTCCATAGCTACCAAATTATGAATATTTTTCTTTATCCATTTCATGAATTCTCTCCCACAGAAATCTGGTGCCAGTTAACGTGTTAAAACTAAAATTACAACTCTAGGTCAAGAACAAAATGGTTAACCTATTAAAATGTAAAGTTTCTAAGACCTCACAACGATCATTTTCAATTTTCTCATATTACAAACTGGCTTAAAAATTCTCCCCATATGATATGTGGAAAAGGTCAGAAAGTTATGTGCTCCAAATATTCCTTCCTAGAGTTATCATTACAGTCAATTATGAATTTCCGTAATGAGCTATACATACCAAACCAATAATATAAATAATTTTAAATAAATTGTCTGTTTTTAATGACCCCTAGATTCATTTTCCCTTATGTTTTGCTGTTTTAGCAGCAGCATGGAACCCTGTTGTTGAAAACAGTATTACAAAGAACTGAAATTCATTATGAGTTATTGTGGAAATTGATGTGTTTGGACCAAGTTTCGCTCTCAAATGAAGCATTTTGGTACTTGAATAAGAACACCATGCACATATTGAAAATAACATACAAATAATTCTACATCACTCACAAGGAGAAGTCCCAAAACAGACAATTTTATAGATACTTTTATATCGTCATCTGGTTGTGTGAAAACTTTTAGAGGCACTCACCAAGAACACTGCCTATTCTCTGCCTTATAAAAAATAACTTCAGAATTAAAATATATGAAAATAAGGAAGGGTTAAATTAAGATTAAGAACAACATACAACACAGAGCATTGTTATTGTTTTCAGTAACAAAACATTCAAAGTATACATTTGGTTCTCAAATTAGTAAGCTTATTGAAATAGGTAATGATTACATTTCATTAACTGTAGGAAATTAACTGGAGTGGGTGTCACCAGAGTTCTGTACTAACTCGATCCTGCCATCATTAGGTGTGGGTTTTACAATTAATCCTCTTGTTTTCTTTCTGCTCTTTTTTTGCACGCTTTTGCTTCTTGACCTTTGACCTACCCTATCACGGACACAGAAGGAACAGGTGGGGTTCGCCTTTATATCATGATATTTAATTTTGTTAAAGGTGAACTGCGAAGGTTTTAATATTCTCCTTTTGTATTCGGCATGGGATAGATATTAGGCTATTCTGCTTTGTTTGGTTTTATTTGAATTTTGTCTAGTAGCTTCAGAAAAATGCTTCAAGATGAAGATATCAAGCCCGGCGGATTTCAGAAATGAAATCTGTGTTGTTTGATGCTAACCGGACGTCAATACTTGAGACATCTAAACTCAGCGGGACTTGAGGTACCAACTTGAAAAAGCAGACAGATTTCTTCGAATTTAATCAAGTGAAGTAGATAGACTGATATTTCTATCGTTGTTCCACATATATAATGTAAAAAGAATCTGAAAACCTTTGCATTTCACCTTTAACAAAGCTGTATATCAAACCAAATGAAAGAGAAAATGTAAATAAATTAAAGTTGTTTTCTTTTCAATTCATCAAAGATTACATTATAAGATGTCAAAATATAATAAATTCTGTTTGTTTATCTCAAAATATATTTTAATTTCTGGTTTGTTTGGTTTTTCATTGAAATGGGCCATCTTCCCATATATAAACACTGGAGAATTAATCATTAAACTTTACAAATTTTCGCTAGAATAATTGGATCTCTCGGGTCAGTAGTGCTATTCATCGAGTAAAGACGCTGTCCGGCGATGAAACTTGACCCAAGTTGGAGGAACCACCACTGCACTCAAGCCACAGTCTCGGCTTTACCTACAGGCATAAAGTCGTTAGGTTTCCCCTTATTTTCGTTTAGTTTGACCTAATAAAACGCAGATGCAACTAAATGTAAACACAAATAATTATAGAAATTGAAATGCTTTCAATATCGCTTACGTTGTCATAAATATTTCGTTTATCAGAACCTGTTTCCCTCATCAAATGTGTCTGCTCTGATCGAAACGCATTTATGAAAACATTTTATGAATGCGTTTTCCCTTTCTTTCAAATTGTGCAAACCAGGCCAAGAAACCATCACATCAGGGCTTTCCTCAGTCACTATCCCATGTGCTATGAAATATACATTTGTGGCTTATATTATAATATATGTAAATGCATATCCCTAACTTTGCTAATTCGCTGTGAAAAATGTGAAGTCATCTTTGATCTACTCACTAGATATTGAGTGTGGGTCGAACACTCAATTTGACACGGCCACGTCATTGTGTATTACCGAACTTGTCACCCGAACTACTAAATGAATGATTAAGTGCATTTGTGAGGTATAAATGCATTATTTGAGAAACGAACTGAATATAAATCGTGTTGAGAATGCTATTGTAACATGTCCCAAATGTTAAAAGAATGATACTACATGTATACGTGAAAAAACACCAGACACTGAATGCTTTTACCCCTGAACACTGCGCACCATCAACAAAGTAATAGTACAGTGGGGTTTGCGTTAAAACTCTTTAACATTATTTTAGCCTTTGTTTGCCTCAGTTCAACATGAACACCCAGTATTGAAATGGATCTCAGTAATGAATGGCAGTCATCAAACTCGCGGGTTATCATCTTACGATATCAAATAATGATATTTTCAGTTCAATCAGTTTCCTGCTCAATCATTGATTACTCATGCAATCAAGCAAAAGTGATATATCCACCCACGTGCAAGTTTAAGATGCATATTATTTGAGTCAATCAATGATAAAGCAGGAAAATGTCTAAGATGAAAATATTTTGACATGATTACTTGAGAGTATGACACCCCACTCATAACTGAGATCCATTTACCAAATGATAACGTTGAACTAAAGGCAAATGAGGGATTAGAGGACGTTCTAAAGCATGCATGACTGTCAAATTTGTGGAGCTTCGCCAGTAAAACCACATATGCCACTGCACCTGTTGCAGTACCCTGAAAAATTCCAAACAATATAGATTCCTAACTAAGTAACCGATGAGCACCTTGGAGTAAGTGAAGTGGTTGTTCCTCCCAACTCGGGTCAAATTTCATCGCTGGAACAGTACCTCTACCTGATGATTAGCATTACGACTAGAGAGTTACAATTATATCAGCAAACAATCCAGAGATTGATTCTCCGGTGTGATATATATAAATGTGCATTTTTTGGTGCAATTCAATTCAATTCAATTCAACATGTTTGATGTGAAATCCCACATACAGTTTGCAAGACCTTTTCATACTCCTATTAATTTTTGGTTGTGGTTTATTACATTAACACAAGATGTTAAACAGCAAGGTCACCTTCAGTCCTGTCAAAGCTGAATGAAAAAAGTGAAAACGTTTCGTAAAAGCTGCAGCATATATTTTATAATATATTCAGAGTATTGCTTTTATTATGTTATCAAATGTACTATTCTGTTTCATCAATTGACAGTACTGGAGGTACATGCTGAACAATGTAGTTTTCTTAGTTGTGCTTAACCTTGCTTTAATCATCATACATTTACTTCATTTCAAAGTCACCAATAAATGAATAAGGAGGCTTATATCAATTAAAAAATTCATCAAATTAAAGTTTGTGAATTAATTTTGTTTTAGAGAAACATTGATTATATAAATGTACCTCAGATCATTCATGTTTCAACTATAGCTGTCCTTTCTCCATGTTTTTATTTCCTGTACATTGATAATTTCGATATTTTGATGATTGGCTTGAAAATTTGATATTTGATGATGGTGCTAATATTTGACATTTTGTAATTCTGTGCATGTCAACAGAGTACTGATATTAGAACGGTTGTCAAGACAACGAGTATATTTAACCTGAAGGAGACGAGAGAAGCTCGGTTTACAGTGGATAAGACTCATCATCTTTTCTCATTCCTCTCTATGGTGGGACCCAGTCCTGATTGGTGTGTGGGTCAGTATACCAAATAAAACATTAGCATTTATTTTGTTGTTATTTTAATTTTCATTCACGTAAAATGATTAAATTTACTGTATGTTTTCAAGTTTTACTTAAATGAAATATGAATGTTTCAGTTTTTCATTATTTTTTAAGTGTAAGTTAAATAGAATGTAAAATGTTCCAGATTACAAACTTGTTTATAATGCTCAGGGTGGATTTCATTTTCATTTTCCAACAGTCACAATTAAAGGGAAATAACTCCTACTACTAGTCACAATAAAGGGAGATAATCAGGGGAAGTAATTAGTAGCCTGTGAGATTGATATTCATATCTGTCCTTCCCAAAATGATAATAGTGATGGTGACTTGTATTATAATTCCAGCAATTTAAACACTTGGTATTTAATTGTTTAGGACTGAGTGGGTTTGACCTTTGTTTACCCAATTGTTCATGGGCTGGTGACCAGGTGATAGAGCTGTTCCCATGGGATGCAGGTACAGATAGTGGAATCACTTACATGGTACGTTTTTGCATCACCAAATGACACACATTCTCTACTCAACTTCATTCTTAGCAGTTACAAGATCATAATTATATCATCAAAATAGTTTCTTCTGAGAAAACTTATAGTCACTATAGTGTGCCCGAACTTATAATCACTATAGTGTGCCCGAACTTATAGTCACTATAGTGTGCCCGAACTTATAATCACTATAGTGTGCCCGAACTTATAGTCACTATAGTGTGCCCGAACTTATAGTCACTATAGTGTGCCCGAACTTATAGTCACTATAGTGTGCCCGAACTTATAGTCACTATAGTGTGCCCGAACTTATAATCACTAGTGTGCTCGAGCTTATAATGTAGAATTTACTTCAAATTAATTCCATATCAACCTGAAATTTTGAATCATGTTAGAAATCTGCCTTTTCCACTTTAATTCCTGAACACGATTCACGAAGGGCGGACCGACTGATACACAGATGCACGACTCTCCTCTTAAATTTATGGTTCATACTATCCCTCTCTTTCTTATGGCATCTGAGAATATTTTGAATCGGTGATAACTGGACTATATATTTGTGACTTGGAAGTTTGCCAAAATTGTCATCAGTGTAAGCCAAATGATCCTTTCTTGGAATAGTGAGATAATTGATGCATATTTATCATAGTTACACCAGTTCATAGGAGTGGTCAACAATTTGCCTTCTATAGGTAGGAGAGGAAGATCAGGCATCACAAATGTACACCGCGAGTCACACGCCAATGCACCGGTCAGGTGGCCGGCACACACCTGTCACTGTCCATTAATTAAGAAGGATGTTTATCATTTATTCATCAATTATGAGATATATTTAATATTAATATCTTTATATATATATTTACAGTCTAAAAATGCTAAGTCAGATCCACCCGAGAAGATTCATCGGATCACTAACACATTCCCTGCCCACCCCGAGGCCCCCTTCTATAACCCCGGCGTGGCCATGAAACCCCTGGCTCGCCTCTACCTCAACCGACTCTACCCCAGGTTAGACACGGACAAATGTGTGGAAGGAATACCCGAGGGCCCAGAGGATACCGATCGATCACCGTCTGATGACGAACTTGTCGCAATGATGAAAAAGAAAATGATGATGCAAAAGAAACTACGTGGGTATAAATTGTGCTTGTAAAAATACTGTAGAATGAGTTTATTTTGGTAGATATTGAAGCATGAATTTCACAAATGGACAGATTTGCAAAAATTGCATTTTAGTAAAAATAAATTAATAGTTTATCATGCCATAACATGGCAGTGTGACTAACGTCACAGAACCTACGAAGTAGGGTTTGATATGATTTAAGTGTGTACTCGAGAGATGACTTGGGGGCCCTATGTGCTACCGTGAGAGAATTTATATAGCAGTCTCTAATTGACAGTGGGTACTATTAACTTTCCCAGATGTCACAGCTGGTGAGTCATTAGCGTAGCAACTATTATCGCCCTCAGTTCCTATTACCCTCGTCACTTATCAGCCCAGCAGTACAGCACGAGGTCACCCATCCAAGTCTTGACCGGGTTCAAAGTCGCTTAACTTCGGTGATTTTACAAGAACCGATGTGTCCAACATGATATGCCGTATCAGGGAACCTTAAAAAAGTCACAGTGTAACATACAGCCAAGGGTTCCCGATGGGCATGACAGTGCACTCGCTGAGCCATCAAATAAATAATAAAAAAATAATTATAAATCAAATTTTCATTAGAATTCGGACAGCTCAGAACTTGCTGGTAACAATGCCCTAATGCACATTCATGCCAAAAATCAAGGTTCTAATGTCAACGGTTCTTATTTTTGCCAACGAAAGGATTCGGATGGACTGACTGACTGAGTCACTCACTCACTCACTCACTCATTACCGGACAATTTGCAAATGGTAGCCTGCTTCGTAGGAAAATGCCATTGAAATAACCTACAATGTCATGAATATTAATTCTATTTGATTATCTTGTATTGATTTAATCACATCAGACTATTCAATGAGAAAATAATTCTTTAAAATATTAATCATATTATAAATCAGCAATTGTCAAGATTTTTTTAAACTAAGATTAATTCAATGAAAAAAAGTCCTATTCCATATAAGGTTTTTTAAAATGAACCCCGCCAATCGAAATCTTTTGTATGAGCTTGAAGTGTTTTATGGCAGGCAGTTTCGAGGAAAAAACGTAGTGAAAAGCTTAATAATCAACTTTAATATTTCAGAGATAGAGAAATGTTCCACAACAGAATGGGCCGACTGGACAGAGTGTACAGTGACATGTGGTGTGGGATTCAAGTACCGAAAACGGATGTTCATGAACCCCATGGTCTCGGAAGACATGTGTGGACTCTCCTTACAGGAGACTGACAACTGTATCGGGGTGGAGAACACGTGTGGCGGGGATCTCCGCAGCATTTACAGTTACCGTGATCAAGCTCGTAGCAGAATTCCGAATCGAAAGAAAAACAAAAAAAAGTTTCAGGTCACATATAATGAAGCACCCGATCCCAACGACCCATGCGCTATGACGCCGTGGTCTGATTGGTCGCCGTGTAGCGTCTCGTGTGGTAAGGGCATGCATGAACGCTTCCGTATGTTCCTGCACAAGTCGGGTACGGATATCTGTAGTCAGTCAAGGATGGAGAAAGAGGTGTGTATGTCCAGTGTTATCGACTGTGATAAGGCCACTATGATGAAGAATTTCACAGGTAAGCTCAGTCATCTATATTTATATTAGCACAACTGTATGTGAAATTCCAGTGGCATGTTCATAATGGGTTAATCTTTTCAAACAATAAACATATGGATCCATACTATGGCCATCCATTCAAAAATTCAAATGTTCTTCTCAAATTTGCCTATGAATATCAACATTCTCAGTAAGTGGAAATAATTTCATGGCAGATGTAGAATGATCGAATGAATGACAAATTAACTCAGTATTTATTTATACTGGTAAGTTTTATGTCATTTCGATTGATGCATATCCTCTTAACTAGAGATTTATATATTTTCCTGTTTTATGGGACGGTTTGAATCATGGTAAGCTCAAGTTATTGATGAAATGTTCAGGTATTGTCTGAAATATCCTATACTCCCCATGTAATGGACCTCACTGATAATACCCTATGTTACCGGTCATCTTACAGCGGTATGCAGTCAGCGAGGAGATAGGGGGCTCTGCAGGGGGAAATTCCCTCGATGGTACTATGACACAACCATGGGTAAATGTCTTCCATTTGACTACACTGGTTGCCGTGGGAACGATAATAACTTTGAATCTCAAGAACAGTGTGACAGACTGTGTGGAGTACATATGGGTGAGTTCTATGATTGAAACAAAGTAATGAAACAGTCAAGTTCAACAAGAATGGGTCATCATTCTGATGTGGCATTGACGTGCATAGTAACTTGATCTGACATCAAATGCCCTGGATATACTATTCAGGTTACTGATGAAATGAGTTCATCTGGTTGTGCAATTTAAGTTACTCAAATGACATAATTTGATCTGTATGTGCCTCAAAATTTGCTCGGACTGATAAAATTAATTCTTATGGACTGTGCCATTTAAGTTGACATAAATTTAAAAGATGTGCCGTTTAAGTAAAGGACAAAAATCGACACAGATGGGCTATTTAAGTTACTCTAATGAAAACTTTATCTGGATGTGCAATTTAAGTTACTCTAATCATATTAATTGATACTGATATGCTACATGTACTTTGATGACTTATTGACCTGAATATGCCAATCAGCTACTCTAATGTCATTAAGTGATTTGGATAAACTATTCAAGTTACTCTAATGGCATTGATGGATCTGACATTTAAGTTACTGTAATAAACAGCATTAATTTAGAATATGTACTCTAGTGGCATAAATTGACCCAGACATGCCATTTAAGTTACTGTTATTCAAATCTGGATGTGGAATTATAAAGACCATAAAATGACCATATGTACCATTTAACATACTTTAATTAAGAAATAAATGTTAGTTTTCTGTCCTCTAACTGTCCAGATAATGGATGGTAAAACGGAATTGCCCATTGTTTTGGGACGAAGCCGCAGGCTGAGTCCTAAAACATAAAGGCAATTCCGTTTTACCATCCATTATCTGGACAGTTAGAGGACAGAAAACTAACATTTATTTCTATTCTAAAGCATCTTTTACAAATGTTACCAGTGCTAAAAATAAAAGAATAAATGTGGTCACAGTACTCATTTGAAATTCAATTTACCCCTGACAACAAATTCTGGTAGACCCATCCAAATCACAGTTTTACTGACTCCGCCCTCGAGCAGCGCAGCCGATACAAGAGCACTACCGAATGATTGTGATGGATTCTGAAAATTCTGGAGGATTTTTTATTACACGAGATAAGATATACACTCCCTGAAATTTTCTGTCGAGTTGCCAAGCAATTTACAGCCCCATATATCATCATATCTTAGCTGAAACAGGTGCATCGCCTCCTGTGAACAGCGGTCCGACGGAAAGCTATATTTGAGTGACAGCTGTCATCAATGCAATGTTGCGATTTCTGCACGTGCGCCATTCATAAATTTCATACGATTGTCACGCCCTCGGATATACAGACTCAGCGAAACGACAAGAATCATGAGAAGTAATTAACATTTGTAAGATTTTTGAGTCGCAAAACTAAGAGAAAACAGATAATGTAGTAAATAATCTATTGAAAATCGAAAATCGCGAGTAATTCTCACTTATAGCCATATACTATGGAGCAGACGGTGCGATAACCTATCCACCCCGTCCAAATCGTATTTGGAATAGGTCCATTTTGGAATAGAGTCACGTGAGAAAGGGTACTATATCGTCCAATATAGGACAGCAATCTCCCTATGCTTTCAATGCCAAAGAGCAAGCAGATGCTTTAGAATGATAAATTAACCCAGATGTGCCATTTAACACACACAAATCAATTGATCTGGATGTGCCATTTAAGTTAAAAGTGATAGATGTGCCATTTCAGTTATTCTAGTGAAATGAATTCATCTGGATATGAAATACATCTAGATCATTTGTCATTACAACTTAAATGGCACATCCAGATCAGTGAATATCAGTAACTTAAATGGCACATCCAGATCAGTGAATATCAGTAACTTAAATGGCACATCCAGATGATTGAAGGTATATGTTAAAATGGCACATTCAGAACAGTGAATATCATAAGAGGAACTCAAATGGTACATCCGTGTCAATTCATGTCATTAGTGGGTGTTAAATAAGTTAAGTTAATCTAATGGCAGATGGACCTGGATAAATATTATTAGCTCATCTGGGCCGAAGGCCCGATGGGCTTATGTCATGGCCTGACTGTCCGTCGTCCGTCGTGCGTCGTGCGTCGTCCGTCGTCCGTTGTGCGTCGTGCGTAAACATCTTCTTCTCTGAAACCGCTTGGCCGATTAAGCTGAAACTTGGCATGCATGTTCCCCCCAATGAGGACACCAGAATTTGTTCATGCCGTGTCGATACGATTTTAAATATGGCCGCCATGGTGGCCATCTTGAATTTGCCATTGAAACATTGCTATCGCGATTTCTCAGGAACTACTGCATAGATCTTTCTCAAATTTAGTACACAGGTTCCCCTTGGGGTCTAGTGTTGTGCAAGATACCTGTTGTGGTCTGATTCACAAATCCAATATGGCCACCAGGCGGCCATCTTGGATTTCCCCATGAAACATTGTTATTGCAATTTCTCAGGAACTACTTTGTGGATCTTCCTCAAATTTGGCACACAGGTTCTCCTTGGGGTCTAGTTGTGCAAGATACCTTTTCTGCTCTGATTCGAACATCCAATATGGCCACCAGGCAGCCATCTTGGATTTCCCTATGAAACTTCGTTATCGTGATTTATCAGGAAGTACTGCATGGATCTTTCTCAAATTTGATACACAGGTTCCCCTTAGTGTCTAGTTGTGCAAGATGCTTTTGTGGTCTGATTCAGAAATCCAATATGGCCACCAGGCGGCCATCTTGGATTTCGAGATGAAACATTGTTATCTCGATTTCTCAGGAAGTACTGCATGGATCTTTCTCAAATTTGGTACAGAGGTTCCCCTTGGGGTCTATAGTTGTGCAAGATACAATTTGTGGTCTAATTGAAAAATCCAATATGGCCACAAGGCGGCCATCTTGAATTTGCCAGTGAAATCTTGTCATCATTATTTTTCGTTAACTACTGCATGGATCTTTCTCAAATTTGGTACACAGGTTCCCCTTGGGGTCTAGTTGTGCAAGATACCTTTTCTGCTCTGATTCGAACATCCAATATGGCCACCAGGCGGCCATCTTGGATTTCCCTATGAAACTTCGTTATCATGATTTATCAGGAAGAACCGCATGGATCTTTCTCAAATTTGATACACAGGTTCCCATTGGGGTCTAGTTGCGCAAGATACAATTTGCGGTCTGATTGAAAAATCCAATATGACCACCAGGCGGCCATCTTGGATTTCCAGATGAAACATTATCGCGGTTTCTCAGGAACTACTGCATGGATCGTTCTCAAATTTGGTACAGAGGTTCCCCTTGGGGTCTAGTTGCGCAAGATACAATTTGTAGTCTGATTGAAAAATCCAATATGGCCACCAGGCGGCCATCTTGGATTTCCAGATGAAACATTGTTATCGTGATTTCTCAGGCACTACTGCATGGATCTTTCTCAAATTTGGTACAGAGGTTGCCCTTGGGGTCTAGCTGTGCAGGATACCATATATGGTCTGATTGAAAAATCCAATATGGCCACCAGGTGGCCATCTTGGATTTTCCCATGAAATTTTGTTATCGTAAATTCTTAGGGTATTACTGCATGGATGTTGATACACAGGTTCCCCTTGTGGTCCAGTTGTGCAAGATACCTTTTTTTTGGTTCATTTCGAAAATCCAATATTGCCGCATCTTGAATTTCCCATGGAACTTTATCATAAAATCTCAGGAAATAACTGCATGGATCATTTTATAGTGTTCAGCGGGGACAACACAAGTTACAAACTCATCTATTGCAGTTCTTTAGTAAA
>JAVTVY010054370.1:0-28331 GCA_036873755.1 Hanleya hanleyi | reverse complement strand
GTTTAAAATAAAAAAATATCCCTGGGAAATTTAATTTGACACGGCAATTAATTTTTTAGACTCACCCCGAGTGCATCAATTAATAGTCTGGACACCTACGAGAATTAAAAATAATACATTAGCAGGGTTAACAGCGTCTGGGAAGTGCTCATCATTTCCCAAACAACACGCCTACCGCTGTAAAAATAGTCAAACTCAGCAGCAACTAAAAAGGATAACTCTTGGGTCCCAAACGAATAAGGGGGCACTACTCTGCAGGGATTTGTGTGTATGCGTGTAGTGATACATTTACCCGCTGGTACTTTTCAACACGACCTCACTGCGCGCGTGACTTTGGAAAAATTGCAAAGATTGGCGCCTAGCTTGTGTTTTCGCAGCGTAATCCAAGGGTCTGTTTTGTTCATTTTTCTACAATTCTCATGATCGAAACGAACTGGAATTTTCAGGGCACGCGTATCGAGTACTCATTGAGAGACTTACACTATTTTTAATGGGAAACTTAATTATTTTTTAATGTGCGGGGTTTTGTGTATTTTCGTGACGGCTCGAGAACCCAGTAAAAAATTAAAATTCATAATGTAGACAAGGGCTACAGGGCTGAAATTTTTAATAGGAGCCCTTGATTTATGTGAGCTGAATTAGAACTAAAAATTCTACGGGGGCCTGACAATTATTGTACACTAACAATCGTTTATAAATTCCTAAGAAACACACCCAGAGTTTAGAAAGCGTTTGTTTCCTCTGCCATTTGGATTGCTGTCGCCTGGGTCCGCGCGATGTGCATAAATACTCGCCCATCTGGAATAATTTTACCACAAAACTTTTGACTGCCAAACAACATATCGAAAGAGTGTCAGAAGTTTCAAACAACATGTCGAGAGTATCTGAAGTTCCAAACCGTAGAACAAGAAGGGCCAACCGTTGGGTAGAGATGGAGGAGGGAGAGGACATTCCATATCTTTCTCGATGGAGACAGCGTCAAATGATGCGAGAAATAAAGACATTTTGGCGAGCAGAGTTCCGGGGGTGGCAGGCCATGCTGCGGGGGAGGGACGGCGACCAGAGGGAAAACAACACCGCCCAGAATGTAAGGACCCTGCTTAACGCAGCCCGCACCACTGTGGATGAAGCCGGGTGGTTTCACCTGCTGTCTACTGTTATGAACCAGGCCAGACCATCGACCCCGGTCCAGGTAGTGCACCCACAATCATCCACTCCACCCTTCCCGCTTCAAGATCTTCCAGCCCCGGATATACCGCTACCCCCCAGCAATACCATCATCGCCCCGGCGAATTTTTTGGACGGGACCCCCATCATGCAAGACGAAAGTGAAGATGATGATGACAGGCCAGTTATGCGAGGCTATTATACCGAGCACACCGCCACCTTTTAGGATGTATGCTACTCCTCGTCAATAAAAAGACGTTAAAATAATAAACTGTTCTTTTTAGAACAAACCAATACTTCCGAAAGAGGAAGCTTTTTTAACTTGAGCACATCAATTAAAAGCACAGAATGTCCCACATTTTTCCCTCTTTTCTTAGCAAACTGCATTCACCCAAAAATACAACCCCTGTCCACTATCAACCGTTCTTGTGAGAACGAATCTCTTATATATATACACAGGATTTATTTTTCTTTTTTCTCTATCCCCCTCATTAATTTAATATTACATAGTCCCAGGGATAAGGGACTTTAAAAATTGTTTTAAAAACCCCGGTATAAGGGGTAGGAAAATTTATTTTGATAAGCGTGGGGGTTATGTCCATTAATTTAATATTACGGTGCGAGGGTATAATGGACTTTATAAAAATTTATTTTCATAAGCGTGGGGCATTTATTTTCAACGAACACAGGGCTGTGATTCTCGTGTTTAATTTTTGTGCATAGTTAGAAGTTCCCTTTCGGAAAACATGGGTGGTTTTTAAAAAAACCTTTGGAATCTGTAGTAAATATAGCCATTTACTTCGTTGACAGGGCCATTCTTCTCTCAACACATACGGGACAGGTTAAAAGTAGTAATTGACACTGTACAGGTGTGTTGTTGTACGGTACACAGGTAGGTATTCCGGCTTGACGGTGGATGCAAATTTCGCAGAGTGCTAAATGTCCACATGGGCCGATCGCATATTTTGAAAACGGATTTGCACACTCAACGCAATGAATATACAAATTTTTTTTTCGTTCGGTGTGGCATCCCAAGGTTTTTGTTGTAATTCCCCATACATAATACGCTGCGTCGTGGAGCTTTTTCTTGGGCGTTATATTCTTCACTGTTCGTCGGCTTGGTGTTGTAGCTTTTCTCTGTTTTTTTGGCCTGGTTGTGTTTTCTTCCCTGTTCAAATCTTCTTGTCTTGCGTCTTCCCCTTTTTTCAAATCTTCTGCTTGTTTTGGCCTCTTCAAATCTTTTTCTGTTTTTCTGGAGTCTTCCTCATCATTTTCTTGTGTAGTCTCTTGTAGCGGTTCATCTTGTTGATTCAACAGCGTTGCTAGCAGACTGTCTATGTTGTCTATATGGGTTTCTTCGGCTGGATTAACATCGGTAGGGGCTGCAAGGTCGAATAAATTAGTTTCTGGAGGGTCTGTCGTAGTTGCAGGCTTGTTCCGGGCTGGTGCTGATGGAATAATTTGCTTAATCATTTCATCTATCCAGGGTTGATCGTCTACTAAATTGATGATACCGGGGAGGAGTTGATTCTCATCATCAGCATCATTGGGAAACAGGTCGGCTGTATCGAAATCCATGATTTCAGTCCAAGGTGGTGTCTCCATGACTGAGTCATCAAGTGTGAATAATTAAAAAATTCTCAGCTATTTATAGGGTAAAAGACGCGGACCCCGGCGAACCCATTTTAGCTGTAGACTATATTTTTTTACGACAAAATATTTGTGTTTCTTTTTCCAAGTTTAAACAGCTTGTCATTTTACAATCACTGTGCGTGTCCCATATATTTTTATGGCAAATTCAACTGAGGCAATTGAGTGTATAGTATAAAAAATTGAACAATATAACGTTAGAACTAGGCAGATATTTATTAATTTTTTGGGGATTTAAACCCATAAAATTCGTGTACGGAAGTGAGAAAAACCCAGGTAGATGGGAAAATAATTGATTTTCCTGGCTAAAAAATTACGTGTAGACTGGGTTACAGTCTTATCATAGTTCCCTGAAAAATTATTAGGGTTTTATCGAAAAATAATAGGTATTTTAATGCTTGGGCCATGGTCACACAGCACAGTGGACCAGTCTATCTTACACTTGACTGACACCGTTCAAATGAGGGATAGGGGATCGCGAAAGTGGCATGCTAGGGGATCGGGAAACCGACAACATTTTTGGCAAAAAACCCAAAGACCTCATTTGCATATTTTGAAACCGACCACCCCCACCCTACAAAAACAAGCCAACATCTTGAAACCGCCATATGCAAATGAGGGATAGGGGATCGGGAAAGTGACATGCTAGGGGGATCGGGAAAGTGGCATTGGTCACCATCTTGAACACGACCACCTCTACCATACAAAAACAAGACGCCATCTTGAATACGACCACACACACACACAGCCGACTATAAAAATAACGTGTAGTATGTTCAGATTTATTGACAACTACACATCATGAGTTTACGACGACGTGCCTTGTTCACCCATCATTCTCGAGATCCAAGGACTGGGACTAGAGAAGAGGAACATACAGAGCTATATAGCCGAGAAGAACATGACGGAATGACTATTGAAACCAGTTTCGAAAGAGTTATGGAAGATGAAGGGAGGTTAATAAGAAGTACAGAAGAACTGGCCCAACAACTTCACCATGATGTGATACAAGAACAAGATAACGAGGACGACACCCGTGATGGGAGGGAACAAGACAGCGACTGGTTAAACACTACACCTGCCACAACTACCTCACCTGTAGAGACTGAAAGTATACCCACTTCGGCTGAAGCAAGAGGACCCCATCGATGCCGCCATACAGACGAGATATCACGCCTCAACGAACAAATTATCGACATGCGAGGAGCCATGTTGGGGATGGAAACAACAATGTCCGGAATGGAAGAGATGATTGTCAAAGAAAAGAAACTACGACTTATTGAGGAAAAAATAAAAAAATGCAGCATCTGCACAAATGAAGACAGTTTATACGCCCTACTACCCTGTGGACATCTATGTATGTGCAAGGATTGCTGGGTGCAACTGACGTGTGAAGGAGCCCTATGCCGATGCGTTGACGCCGGAGAGGTGCATTTGAAGATACGATGTCCCATATGTAGAAAACATATAGGAGGCGTGAAGCGAATATTCCGCGCCTAAAAGTGTCTCGTGTGACACTAATCAACGGCCCTTTTCAGGGCCAACCCATCTTTCCGAAAGAGAAACTTCTTTCATAAAGCACTGCAAACTTAACACAAGCTCCCAGCATCTTTTTCCCCAAAAAAATTTTTTTCACCAAAAAAAAAAATTTTTTTTTCAAAACGTAAACAAACACAATATGTAGTAGTAGTGGTAAAAAACCCATCTTTTGGATGGATGGAAAAGTTGTTTTAAATTTTATTTTGAGGTAGAGGGCCGAGTGAGGTATCATAGTGAAGCTGACGTGAAATGCTTCACAATGGTATATCACTCGATTGGACCACTAGGGCGCCCCTAGCGGCAAAAATAAGAAAACCCCATACCCACTACCCATTACCTACCCCCCCAATAACCTTTTTGGAATTAGAGGCGTCCCTAATGGCGCAATCGGGTCGAGTGAGGTATTAAATTGAAGGTGACGTGAAGCAGCATCTGATAGACTGGGTGTGGGCTTGAATTAGGGTAATTATGCGCATGCGCGAAGATGATATAAAAAATAGCAAATCTTGAAAAATAGCCTTTTTGAAGTTAGAGGCGTACCTAATGGACCCATCGGGACGAGTGAGGTGTCAAATTGAAGGTGACGTGAAGGAGCATCTGATAGACAGGGTGCGGGTTGAACTATCAGCATTCTGCGCATGCGTCATCTTCAAAATATCCTTTTTTGAGTTATAGGCGCCCCTAGTGGTCCAATGGAGACGAGTGAGGTATCATTGTGAAGCATTTCACGTCAGCTTCAATTTGATACCGCACCCGACCCACTACCTTCAAAATAAAAAAATCTTCATACACCAGGTATTGATTTCGATCTGCAAAATAGTCTTTTTTGGAGTTAGGGAAGCCCCTAGTGGCCCGATGGAGCCGAGTGAGGTATCAATGTGAAGGTGAAATGAAAGGCCATCTGATGGACTGGTGTGGATTGAACTATCAGCATTCTGCGCATGCGCAAGAATGGAAATAGACGCGTTTTGGAGCTATTTGACTATTAAAAGGGGGTAAAAAAATGAACACTAAGCATTTTTTTTAATTACTATTTTTTTATTAACACACAATGAACGTATTCATAATTGAATTTAATACAATTATATGTAAGTATTGAATTTTAATACAATTAACAGTGAATTCTAAATTTTTAATACAATTAACAGTGAATTCTGAATTTTTTTGTAATACAATCTCTCTCCAGATGAATACATGTTTTCCTTGTTCTCAATAGTTCATCATCAAGACTTGTTTGAATTCAGCATCATCTTTCTGGCCTTGGTGGGTATAGATGTACGTGACAACCTCTTCACGGGGGATTTTAGCAGGACAAGCCGCTACCACTGCCATAATAATTTCTGTCTCGGTCACCTTCTGTAATGCTTCAGTCAGGCCCGCGTATGAGGCTACCAGAGTGTTCATGTGTGGTCTGATGAGCTGCAGGACTGTGTCAATGTACTTTTGATATATATAGTTCGACACCTGGTAGGCCAGAGTTTGACTAATTGTACTGGTAAGACTCTGCAACTCCCGCCACGCTGTTAATTTCAATGTGACACCTTGAGGACAAGCCACCAGCTCTTGAGTATCTAATCTCTTTCGCCATTTTCGAATATGCACCAAGAGCTGGTCATTGAAATAAGCACAACTGACATAAATGTCGTCACACACATGTAATTTCGTTTCGTCACTTCCCTGGTCGCGAATAATGGCTTCGATGGCGTAATCAAGGGCCTGCAGTTTTTGCCAGGTGTCCGAGTTCAGGGTAATATGCTTACCAGGTCTATCGTGATAACCCGCTGCATTAAAATGCACTTCCTCGTCTTTCACACTGACAGTTAAATAGGGCGAAAGCTCCCACATGTCCTTCTGGGCTGTCTGGTGAGCCGCTTCGATTAGATTGTTGATCTCCTGGACAGACATAGGAAGTTGTTGTTGTTGTTGTTGTTGTTGTTGTTTCACAGGCACTTGCTGGGGTACTACTGACGCCTGAATCACTGGCATTACTAACGGTGTTAGACGGGGACGTTTGGCACGGCCAGCACGTTTAGCAGGTGTACTCTCTGGGGTAGGGTGCGTACGTTTGCTGGCTGTACGCTCTGGGGTAGTGTCCATCACTAAGATATCTTCATCTTGTTTAACCTCGTGGTCGTCGTAGTCGGCTTCAAATAGATCGGCTAGTTCGGTATTTCCCGTTATCTTCAACGCCATCACGAAGGCTAACAATCCAGAGTAGGTAAATTGCTGTACCTCATGGATGAGGGCTGTGTTTTGGGCTGAAGGAGTTTTCTCCGCCATGATTTCTTCGACAGACTGCTCCAGAAGTAGGTTTTCCTCTTCCATAAGGATATCACATAATTGATCCACATGCTCCATCTCATCAATCAAACGAGTACGGTACTTGGCAAGCCTCACTAAAAATAATGTTGACGACGTCATGACTATGGGCTGGTGAAAAACTATTACGGAGTAATAGTCTAGTGAATGGATGACTGTGCTGACTGCGTGGCTGGCAGGCTGGTTGACTGGCTGGCTAGGAGGCAGGTCAGGTAAGTCAGATTGAATACACCCCTTACCCTAAAAATGAACTCCTTTTATAGCCAATTTCATCTCATTTGCATATTTTTCCATCACACACACAAACAAGCCGCCATCTTGAATACGACCACCCCTAACATACAAAAACTAGCCGCCATCTTGAAACCGACCACCCCTAACCTAGAAAAACTAACCGCCATCTTGAATCAACACCAATGAACCCTAACAAGCCGCCATCTTGAAACCGATCACCCCTAACCTAGAAAAACTAGCCGCCATCTTGAATCAACACCAATGAACCCAATAACCTCATTTGCATAGACTCACGCATGCGCATACACTCACGCATGCGCATCAATCACCTCATTTGCATATTCTACTCCTCATTTACAGACTCACGCATGCGCATACACTCACGCATGCGCATACACTCACGCATGCGCATCAATCACCTCATTTCCATATTCTACTCCTCATTTACATACACTCACGCATGCGCATACACTCACGCATGCGCATACACTCACGCATGCGCACACATACAATCACCCCTCATTTCCATAAATACTCCTCATTTACATTGACTCACGACATGCGAACCCCCCCTATGCCAACCCAATTATTCACTCCGCGCATGCGCAGTGAGGCGCTAAATACTCCAGATGCTTACACCCTACTACTTATGTTGCTTTTAATGCTGCCAGTTGCTTCATTGTTGCTGCTGTTGGAGCTCTTGGGTAGAGGTATAATCAAAAATTTTCATCAAGCTTTGTCGCAGTTTGTGTGCAAAACTTGTTGACATTCTAACCGGTAGCCATGGAAGTGTATTAATGCGCCATTCATAACACCGACAAATCCCTTCTCATAGTCAACTGTCGCGGTGAAATGAGATCTGTTCAGTTTGCGAAATACGATGTGTTTTTTGTCTTCATGTTATTTATTATAACAATTCATAAAAGTGAATTGGGTGCCGAAGAAAGAAAAAGTATCCACCATCCAAATCTTTACGTGCGAACTTAACGGCCTTGACGTGCAAATCCTGGACGATTTTCTACCGTCGATTTTCTCCGTGTAATTGGGGGGTCTGCAGCACTTATAAAAGGTAATCATTTCGAAGCGCGCTCTTTCAGAACATGTATTTGAATTATTCATCTACATACGCGATTGGATAGCTTTCCGCCTTAGATTTTCGTAATTGGTGATTGATTATCAATTTTTAGAGGTGAGGAGGAGGTGAAATTCAGTAGTCCCGTCGAATCGTCCTGTCGGGTGCTGTTACAGAATTTATAAACGGAACTGCTGTTTCCTATGCTCCTAAACAAAGGTGATAGTGTTGCATATCGTCCATAATAGCATGCCACGATCTTCCCTAAATATTAATATTGTCGGAATTTCTTACAGAAACTCTCTTTTTCCAGATCCGAACTTCCACGAATTCAAGCACAGTTCTGCACATAGCACAACCGCGAGGCTAATGGGTTCCAGGGGAGTTGATATTTGATTTAAATTTTGTAGAAGACATAGGAATGATTCCACAGAAATAGGATTCCAACATATATCCACTTTAAGCCAGTTTTGTCCATTTGTGGCCCAGCAAGAGGAATGCCCTTCAAAACACGATATATCCCTTTTCAAATTTTGTATTGCATTCCGTTTACAAATATATTTAATTGAACACCATGATTTAAGGGCTGGTTGTTTTAGCACAATGACGTATCGATATTTGAAATTGTTCTGATGGTTCCAGACTTCCAATAGATCTTGTGTCTTGTGCATGTGTTGTGCTCGCGATGCCAAGAAAAGGAGGAATCATTTCTAATTGTTATTTAAGATATATCAAATTCTGTGTACGGTACCTGCGAAAAAAATGCAATTGATAAGGTTTTTTTCATGGAAAAAATCGAAATTCCGTATGTTGTCGTGGGGGTGCGAAGTTCTTCTATTCCAGATCTCGCTATACATTAATCGACATGGGCAATGCTCATTTCATTCAGTTTCATCTGTCGATTCTCGTGTATAAAATGTGAAAAAAGACATTGCACTTCGAAGTGAAATTTTCTTCGAGATCGATTACTGGTACTGTTCATGGAGCAGAACCTAGGTTAAATAGCTCTCACACGCACATGAGGGACTAGCACCATCGATGGAATGTATATCGGAAGAATGTTCACGGTCGCAGCATTCATCGGACCCATCTGAACAGTCAATTTTCGTGACATTTCAAGAAAAACTTGTTACGGTACCTATTTCTGATAAACCTTCAAACACGCACGATAATTTATCGGAAATCCGTATCATACAGTCTGAACAGTCCATTTCTCTGTGTATGAAGTCATGTCCTGTCCAAGCATACAGTACTGAACAAGTGAGAAATGACTACATTGTAGTCAAAACCTGCGGCAGTGGCAATAATACAGTGAAAGACATATCAGCGGAGGTAGTGGTAATTGTAGAAAAAAAGCGCCATCTGCAAGTGTTTTCATGCCAAGGGAAGTAATTTTCAACTTCTAACCCACAATTGCAGGAATTGACTAATAGATTTGACACAATATATATATATTCGCTTTCCTCGTTCAAAATCCGACGATGTTGACTGGTCCGTGCCGTCTATACTGAATTGACAGACGAAGTCACAATAATCGCTTTGGCAATGTCTTGGTACAAGTATCGTGAATTCCAAGTTTCAAAACATTCCGTTCAGCCGTTGATTTTTGCAAATCAAAAAGGCTTTCAAATATTTGGAAATCCAAACAAATTTCAAGGATTTAGTCATAGCGCGAACATCTACGCTCTTCAGTCTCCCTTCTCGCTTACTTTGCCGAGCAAAATGGAAAATTTATATTTCCGTCAAAGTTAATTTTCAATGAATTTATTATCAGGTCTATCACTTTGATCTGTGAAACTATGGAATGGGGTTGAAGGCTTTATCGAACTGTTCAAGAGGCATAATGACATTTTTCACGATTCAAATTGAGGCCTGTGACAGTCTTGATATTCGATTAGAATAATAAATTAAGTTTCTGCATTTATGTGCGTTATCATCTGCAAACTAAATACGGTACCTTGACACTCTTTTCCATGCAGCAAGCCAATATCAATGCATGATTTGCTCCTTCTATACAAATGATTACCTATTTCATCCTTAGGAGATATCACCTCATCCGACATGTTTGGTCAAGCCTTTTCGAAGGTTGATAATTTTATTAATTTTTTTTTTTAAGTCAAATTCTGCAAATAAGAAACATTTCTTGTCAGTATCTATGGATATCGCCCTATAATCAATTCGCGAATATGTTTGTCATTAAGTCATTCGGGAGGTGATTTAAGTGCGAAATTTCAGGGTTAGTTCACTAAACAAGGTCTGCGTGTATAAGAGAATCATGTCGAATTCTCGTTATTATCTTTTGGTACATCAAATTATTGCGTTCGCGAAAATGACTTCCAAGTCAATATGAAAGGTATCAAAATAAATTTAAAAAACTCTCAAGGAAATCAAGGTCCTAGCTTTTGACAACGAGATCAAATAGATCGCTTTTATGGTCAGTATCTGCTAATATATGACGTAATTTCATTCGTAAAACTGATTGACAAAGTAACGTAAATTGTGAAGTGTAGAACCAGTAAGTTCTAGCAGAAATGGGCTCTGACTTGAGAGAATGATGTCAAATGCAACATGTTTCTGCCCGTTGTCTGCTGATACACATAAGTATTGATTTTACGGAAGTGATTAATGCAATTCTAAAGGGATTATGGGTGCGGAAGAGGACGAGAACATCAATACCAGCGAAGCAAGGCCCTGGCTTGCGAGAATGAGGATAGAGGGACTGTGTTCCGAAAGAGGATCATTCGAAATAGCTATGTGCCAAATTTCATGCTTGTAACCGAAAGTACACAATATAACTATGATGTACTGTTCGCGCATAGGGTTGTCGGACTCATTAAGTACTACATAGTCATTTATGTATTATAAAACCGTTTGCGCATAAAGTCAGTTTTGAGTATTATCAATGAGTCGGTATAGCTAAGACATTGACAACGAGGTCAAATAGATCGCTTTTATGGTCAGTATCTGCTAATATATGACGTAATTTCATTCGTAAAACTGATTGACAAAGTAACGTAAATTGTGAAGTGTAGAACCAGTAAGTTCTAGCAGAAATGGGCTCTGACTTGAGAGAATGATGTCAAATGCAACATGTTTCTGCCCGTTGTCTGCTGATACACATAAGTATTGATTTTACGGAAGTGATTAATGCAATTCTAAAGGGATTATGAGTGCGGAAGAGGACGAGAACATCAATACCAGCGAAGCAAGGCCCTGGCTTGCGAGAATGAGGATAGAGGGACTGGTTCCGAAAGAGGATCATTCGAAATAGCTATGTGCCAAATTTCATGCTTGTAACCGAAAGTACACAATATAACTATGATGTACTGTTCGCGCATAGGGTTGTCGGACTCATTAAATAGTACATAGTCATTTATGTATTATAAAACCGTTTGCGCATAAAGTCAGTTTTGAGTATTATCAATGAATCGGTATAGCTACCATTAAGTGCAAGTCCAGGGATTGGAGGGTCATTGTTTCGATTCCCACAGAGGGTTAAGTTATTCTTCCTTTCAAAACATATTTCCATATATGCGAATTGCTTGGGGGTAAAGTTAAACATCTTTATTCGGTGAAAGTTGCTGAGTTGTTCCGCTTACTTCTGAAACGTAATTGTTGCGTTTGTTTTTATGATGCATGATCTATAATTTGATACCAAGTATTATTCAATGTTAATCATAATGATAATGCGTTACTTGTTATGCTTCTTCGCCAATTTGTGTTTTATCTAGATTGGGTAGATAAAATGATTACTAGAAGTAGTGAACTTATTTTTCTACTTTCTAAGACAGTCGCCTGGGACTGTATGCAAATTAGCTGAACCACCGACAAGGTTGCGGCTCATCTTCTTTGGTATATAAGAAATCCAAGGATCTTAAATTGTGTATACATCTGCATACTGTTCAATGAAAATGGTAATATCTGAAGACAGTGACTGATGTGACGACCGACAGCTTTAAAGCGACTGACGTAAGAGAATTGAAGTCTGAACGGAAATCAACGAAGCAATAATTCATTCCACCGAATATAGTTGCAAATGAATTCAAACGCGCTTGAAGACAGTGGTTTCATGTGAGATCGGAGGTTGAAAAGAAAAGTGTGGCAGAGCTCACACTCTCTTAGCGCATGCGCATTTCAAAAAGTCACAAGAACAAGAAGAAGAAGAACAACAACAACGCGAGCCTCCCGTAGACCTGCGTGCCGCAGGTAACAACATTGCATGATCTATCCCTTTCTGGTATTGTCAGCTAGCACATTTCGTGTAGATATTCATAGTGCTGCACACTGCCTACCAGCGTTGTACCACAAAATGAAAACCCTTCACTGGCCTTTATGAACGACATCTGACTAATGCATGTCGGATTGGACGCGTGTATTCGAAGCCCATCGCCCGCATTGCACGGATGCGCATCGCATCGAAAGTACAAATTTAACTACGTAAGATGGAAATATAACGAAAAACAGACATCGCACGCTTTGTAAAGAAAGAATAGAGAGTCAAAAGAAAAAGAAACAACGAAGAGATATATTATATTCATGTCCTGAAATGGGTCATCGTATCGGTAATGTTAGCTTGCTTCGAATGAGCTGAACGCGACGTTAAACCTTAATTCTCCCTCTCTCTTTGCCACGAATGCATTGTACCAGATATATTAAGCAACAATAACGACTTGGTTCCTTATCTTAACGGTTCAATATCTGTAAAAGTTATTTAATGTGGTTGATGTAACAGAAACTCTATCTGTGTGATAAACGTTAATGGGATAAAAACATTCGGTCTTTAAGACAATAATCGCATATCAGAACTCCATTCGTGGTGAGAACTTTCCATAAAATTGAGCTTGGGATCGATAAAGCAGTCGTAGATTAATATACCGGACTCGTCGTTTTGCTTTTTCATAGTCTTATTCCAAACAGAATCAATCAAAGATTGAGGTTCTAAAATTTGCTTTTGTGGTTATATGGAAAGGCATTGAAACCCAAATTAAACAAATCTATTTCAAATTTACCAATTCGATGACCTACATGTCCGAATCTCATTAAGTTTAATGGATGTGAATTTGTGATCTGAACGTTTCTCATACAGCCTAACTGTATTTGAGAAAATCGGTGACTTGGTGTGGAATGACTATATATTGCGTTCAATTCCGCGAAGATGGTCTAAATTACATGAAGAGGCTTCGGGCTGGAATGAAAGCCTACATTTTGCTGCACAGCAATATTTCCTACGGGTACATTTTTCACCGTCTAAGGGAACAGCGCGTGTCATTAATTGGAGCAACAAATTCGATACTGTACACGATAGATGTCGAGTGCATGAATGGTGAACCAGAGTAGAATAGGTGAAGGATCACAAGATTAGATATTTGTAATACGAACAGTTTAACCCAATCTGGCCTGGGCGATTTGAGATGTGCCGCAACGTGAGGAGGGGGACTAATTCGGTCCCTCACTGTAAATATTTTCTTAATCTCTGAGTCTGGGCAGCTGAAAATTACCACACTATACTATTGGATCAAGCTCTACCAAAAATGTAAAAATAAATCCAAGATGGTCACATTGATGAGGTCACATTAACGCCATTTTCCTAGAAACCATTTTCCTGTCTATTCTTTGGTCCGATTTTTGGACAAAAAATTATGCAATATCCATCGCAACTGCATGATAAAGTAATACATATTATCTAGTCTTTGCCCACTCTATCTGCAGAAAAAAACATTCTGAAGAAAACAGTAATTCTATCTTTCTGCCATTTTGAATTTACCCATGAACGTCTGGCTAATTTGTATGCACATAGGCTCAAATGACCCGAAAATGGTAAGCTACAAAGTCACAAATGTTCAGGTGTCTTTTTTCTTCCATTCCAATTCACTGGGAGGCAAATCCGCCCTACTTCGGTCGGATAGGGTAACCAATTACTCAAAACACTATAACTTTTATACAACGTTACAATGACAATAACAACAATGATCACCAAGGAAGGTTGCCTCTGATATTAGTCAGACCGTTAGTACGTATAAAACATTTCCTTCGTGGAACCCCCGAAACATCGTCCCCAAAACCACGATGATAAATGTATGCAAGAATGTGGTTTTCAGATGCTGTAGCTACCATCGGCTAAATTGTAGCACTGTTAACCACTCACTGTGTTAGACATTTCTCGGCTGTTTCGACTGCTGTTTAGCATCAAACATTCTTAAACATTCTTTACCTATTACTTCAGACCGGAATTCTTATATAATATATATATAACATTCAATCTCTTGACATACATGTTTGGGATTGATGTTATATTGCCTGTAGTGTCCTCCTCACCAAATACTCTTGTATCCATAGCGGTGTATCAGGATGGTGAGTTCAAAAGGATAACCAAAATATCCGTGTCCGTTGTGATGGCCATAAGAGTTGTCCCAACAACTTTCTGAACACGAAAATGAGACTCTTTGTGTCTGGTACCTCACTGTCGAAGGCTGTCATGGGGTTACCTTTGCCATTCTAATTGATCAGAGGTGAAAATTGTTTGTCAGTTGGGCATCCACCTTATCAATCAGGAGATTTCTTCCTTGTTCTTGGTATCCCACAGGAATGAAGCGATTTCAGTGGGCTCTTTCCATGAGGAAGCCGACTCAAGAGATTGTCTGCATATTCAGCATGCCAAGTACAAGGGTATAACTATTGTTATGCTCAGAACATTGGACAGGGATCTTGGCGGTCGTGATCATGAATTTGCTCAGAAATGGTGCTAAGTTACTAGACAACGTGTGGTAAACAGTAATTAGATTATCTCCTTTCAATACGCTCGTCACGTTCGACATTCATTAGCCATCCGTTGTCCATGAAAAATGTTCTCGTCCATTATCGAAATACCTCATTAGACAGAACTGGATCTGATGTAAATCTGCATGTGACAGAACACGACCTGATGCAAATCTGTATGTGACAGAACACGACCTGATGCAAATCTGTATATGACACAACACGTCCTGATGCAAATCTGTATGTAACAGAACACGACCTGATGCAAATCTGTATGTGACAGAACACGACCTGACGCAAATCTGTATGTGACAGAACACGACCTGATGCAAATCTGTATGTGACAGAACACGACCTGGTGCAAATCTGTATGTGACAGAACACGAACTGATGTAAATCTGTATGTGACAGAACACGACCTGAGGCAAATCTGTATGTGACAGAACACGACCTGATGCAAATCTGTATGTGACAGAACACGACCTGATGAAAATCTGTATGTGACAGAACACGACCTGATGTAAATCTGTATGTGACAGAACACGACCTGATGCAAATCTGTATGTAACAGAACACGATCTGATGCAAATCTGTATGTGATAGAACACGACCTGATGCAAATCTGTATGTGACAGAACACGACCTGGTGCAAATCTGTATGTGACTGAGCTTTACAAAGTAATATAAATAGGTACTCTCCAGTTTTATGTTGGTAAGATATGAGAGGTTAGAGTTTCATCCCTAATGGAATATTGATCCTGTATACTGTATCCTGTATCCTGTTTACAAGTGCAACAACAACATAGATATTTGCAAGACGATCATTTTATCCAGATACATGCATCGGGCTGCAAACTCTAATTGCCAATAGCCCTACAAGCAGCATGGATCATCAATACATTATTTCGACAGTTTTGAGCTTCATATTTTGTATAGTACTCACGTAGTGTGTCATTGTTTTTTTGTCGATTCGAGCCAGCCCGCCATTTTGGGTACCGTATCCCGTCAGTTCTCGAATGTAAATGTTTGTTCCTTCTTTTGCAATATCTGCATGGTATATTCTCGATGTTTGCTAATTTCTTGCGATCGGGATGATTAGAGACTTCAAACGGATTTAACCGTATTGAAAATTATCTTGTCAGCCTAGCATTGCGTCACCTCTTTGAGAACTCGCCAACATGTCGCGCATGATGACATGCAGCGAACACGAGTGTAACTCGTGGCGTGACGTGTTTCAAACTAATGTATGAAGTAAAGAACAGTTAATTAACAAGTTACACTTATTGTTGTGAAATGGTCTACGATATTTTAAAATGCTGTGTAAACTGATTAGCCTTAAAAGGGAGATGCTCAAATTCTGTTGCGTTTTGGATCTATATCGGTTTAGTGTATACAGCAACTTTTAAGGCTGTGATGCGCCTGAGCCAGGGCCGTTTTACGCTGAGAAAGTTTTGAATTATTGCGCTTATAATTTGCTCACTAAAGCTCGCAACATATAAAACTTACTCAACTCGTGTCATAACTGCCATCATAGTCACTCGTGTGAGATCCTCTATTTCTATTCTTTGGCATCTATGCGTTGATGATATGCAAAATTAATGTCATGTAAAAATTAATGTAAATAACTACATGGCATCGCTGGCAGCTAAACTTTAGAATTCTCAACTGCAACGTAATGCCTCCTCCCCCGTCCAAAGATTAGTTTACACATTCGCCTCGCATTGTAGTACATTCTGTGTTGCACATCTCTCGATTCCCTCTCTCTATTATTTACCCACTATAGTCTGTCCACAAATATTCACTGCTCATGTCAACTCTTTGCTTAACATATCCGATTTGTTCAATGACAATACTATCTGTTGGAGGTCCAATATCCGGCAAATTATTATTTTGTCGATTGCATCCGCTCAATACATCCGTGGACAGTTTCAAAGAACGCCTGTGCGAGGACGGATACAACAAGAGTTGTCGCCCATGCTTCACGAGCTCAACAGGACATCTCCGTCGGTCCCAGTACAGAAAGTGAAATTTTTTCGGCTGTAGATCCATTTATGCAACCCATCCGAACCAGCCAAGAAGAATAAAAGAGTGATAAAGACCTAAAGAAGGGAAATTTATTTATTTTTGCATTTCTTGCTGCCGCCTATACTTACAACATTACGTTGAGCTAAAGTAACTCGTGGTGCGCATTGCACGATGGGAAGGAAACATGGCCGATTTCCAAACTGTCCAACGATCTATTCTGACGGATAAAGAAAATCAGACAACATAAAAAACGACATATTCGACATTCAATAAACCGCTGTCTTCCATAGAGAATTATTGTGTCGATCATAGGAAGACATTACCAATCTCCACGGGACACAGTCTCCGCCTTCATGGTTGGTGCATGTCTAACATGTCCAACCTTTAGCGGATTAAGGGGATCTTTAAACAAATTCCTGAAGTATTTTTTCTAGAATTATTTTATTTTTATGACTTGTTTTGTGCAAAAGGATTATCCGTTTCATTTGGTTTTGGTCGATAGTTCAAATGTATATTGAAATTCAACTAATGTACCAATTTAGAAAGCGATTCCATTAATCGTTTTTACTTCAGGCGTTTTTTTGTCAGTCTTCTCGATTGAAAATCGATCAGTCATGAATTCGTCGCGAGGATATCGAGAGATAAAATCAGAAAATACAAGCGCCTAGTCCGTCATTCAATATTCAGCCGTCGTCCATTAAAGAATGTCCGCATCCATAATCCAGAGACCTCTTTCATATAACAGAATTAGCATTAAATGAATAGAAAACATTCACAGTATACATACAAAATGGGCTAGTTTCTTGCGAGGGAGAAGCGGCCAACAGTTTTCAATGATGCCGGCAAGACATCATGATGTTCCAAAATATCAAATCAGTATCGCTGATGAGTATTCTTAATCCATATGATTTTCTTTTTGAAGTCGTTATCTAGAGAATGATGTATCTTAGTCACGCTTTGGTTGTGTCGGTTCTTATGAACATCTTGCGGATCTTGACGTACATAGGTTCATGCGGCCTCTAGCCCCCGGGTTTATCGGAATTAGACACAAGTTACGAAATGTAACGCCATAGGTCTCGCACGCTGCGCCCGTATTTTGCTATCAGCATGCGTATCGCCAAATTTGAGACGCTTTAAATAGAGACGCTTGGTAGGTTAAAACACGATGTAGTCTCTTCGAAGAAGTCATTAGGATTTTATGTATAGAAATTCATCATGTCTTACTGACATCATCGAAAATGTTGACCGCTTCTTTCTTGTAGGAAACCATCGTGTTTTTATTATTTTTATTTCATACACATTTGGAATTGGTGCAAAATGTTATTCAAATTGACGCGATAAGTCTTTTATGGACGACAGCTGAATATTGATTGTCGGACCAAGCGCTTGCTATTTTAAATCGTTTACCTCTATTACTATAATATACTGTATAAATGCGTAAGATAGCCGGTTAATATGCATAATTCACGATTTATAGTCGCATACAGGCCGAAGTTGAGCGCATGTTGGAAATATCTATAGACATAATGAACAAACCTTCTGAAGCGTGCTCCCGATAAAAACGTGTAGTCCTATACAGATTTATGTAAATAATAGTGTTGGATGGCGAAGAGTTAAGGTACAGTCAATCTCTTCACACTTCAGATATTTTGATGTAACTTGCGATAGAAAATACAGGATTTTTTTGGTCAGAATTGGAGATGAGATCATCATTGATTGTATTATCAGAATAATAATGCCATAAATCGAAAGTAAATAATATGTTATCTAAATATGTATGTCATATATTATTATATAGTAGAATGGGGTTTCATTCATGCTTTGGCACAGTCAACAGTGACTTAAAACTACAAGCTATCGAGATGTGAATAAGATAAAAAAACAATCATGAGTAAGCTATTTTTATTGACCATAAGAACATTCACGACAGTTATATCATATTTATCGTAAAAAAACATAGTCTACTGGAATTAAATATTTGTGGTACACCAACTCGAATGTGTATGCATAGCCTTACCGCGCTAACACCAAATCGTTTTGTAATGTTTTGTTTTAAATCGTTTAATTTTTTCTCCACTAAAAAACATCGAATCGAGATTTTCGCTTTTTTATTCGAGAAAATTTTCTAGACTGAAAAACAGCAAATTGCCAAGACAAAAAAAAACAAACAAAAACAAAACGATTCGCACAGCGAACGCGAATCGTTTATCTTAAAGAAAAAAAAATCGGAAAATCGCGTCTTCGAGAAAATTTTACCAAAAAACTGATTCATTCTCGAACCATTGGAATAAACACTTCCTTAGATATTCAGTCTTTTATCCATGCAAAATTCTCAGAAACTCGATTAACCCAGGGAAATATGAAGATTTGGAACACTCTTCATATTGTGGCTGTCGACCAATTGCTTGTCACAAAGATTTGTAACCCCGAGATCATAACATTGTCTTATTATGACGTAAAGGGAGGTTTCATTATCTTGGATCAACAGGGTGAACTCCCCCATGACACCTCTGCATGGCCAAGCTGCTGAACCGGCTCGGATCACAATACTTAGAAGAATGGGTCCAACACTGGACTCTTCAGCAAATGTCGTTCAAGTGAGCAAATATTGCCAAACATATAACTACAGGCGGCATATAAAGAAGTTCACGTTAGTTAAACTGCGTCTTCGACAGATGGTCACAGTTTGATGACGATATTGTGTTGAGCGGATATATTATTTCCAAAATACTTTGAAGGAAAACCTAAACATTCTGAGACATAACATCTTAATTGCTATATTAGCATTGAATACTTTTGTTGGAAAATGTTCATTGCTTTTTCGTCAATTCAATGTTGATGGATCAATTCGAAATCTTATTGAGTTTCCCGTAGAGCTCACGTCCGATCAATGGAGACAGTTTCTCAATAACCGTGTAATACCGATAAATGTCTCCTCTCAAACTGTTCCGGTTTATATCTATCGATTGTTGTCTCTGTTTTCTCTCGAAGCACATGACCATCTTGATCCCCCTCGAAATCACTCAACTTGCGTCGAGAATAGTACGCCTGAGTTAACATGATGTCTGGCATCATGAAAAAGATTGCTTCACAAAGTGAATTTACAATGCGCTACGAAAGTGGCCCACACAACTGTGGTATTTTCTGTGAATCGGAATCAGCAGGTCATTTATTAAGCAAGGTCCAACTGTCGGCGTCAATAACACCAATGATATGTCTATTTCTTCCCGAAATCGACCTTAGTTCGTGTCCTCGTATTTTGCGTCATTATTTTAAGTATTCTATTGTGGCCGGCTATGCTTTTTGTATTCGACTAATTGGCAACGAAATGGCAGCAGTTGAAAAGAAAATGGCGAAACAGAAGAAACGTAAGATCAAATACTTTGCTAAATGATAACACAAGAAAAATGTATATGACAAAAATCGATCAATGTTCACGCCTCTGATGTTCGAAGAGTCTACATGTATCTAGTCTTCGACCAATATGTACAGGAGTATAGCCATCTGGTCACCCCAAGCTCTTTTACAGTAATGTATTCATCATAGGTCAACACATGTTCAGAATTGTTCAGCCCTACATTGTGATTTGTATTGACATGGAACTAGAAATATAAGAAACTCAATTTCTAAAATAAAGGCCAGTAAATTGTTTTTATCAGCATGCCACGGAGACAAGATTTCATTGCCAGTTGTAAACCAAACACATTGAAAAGGATATCTGTGAGACACCAGGCCCTTGACTTCACAGGTCGCTCCACGTAAACGCACTTTACATAGAGATCCATGTTTGGTTCAAAATAATTTTGCAGAACATAATAATTAACGTATAATTCTATTTAGTATTCACAGCATTTCTACTTGATTTGAAACATTGTGTCATTCATTCAGCGATGGATTCTAGTGAGGTATACAATCAATGATCAAGATGATGAAACATCATTCAATTACATATTCACTAAAGATAAATGAAGCGATTATTTCAGTTCGATTTAGGGAACAAGCTTATGCAAGACAGCGATTTGGGGGGACCACGCTTTACTAATGCTAGCGGACAATAGAATCCACTAGAAATATGAATTGAGCGTTCAGCAGTTTTGACGACAGTGATTTATCATTTTCACAGTTGAAGTTTCACAGTTGTACTCTTTGTGGTGCATGAATCCGGTGTAGCAATAATGGTTGTCCCGCAGTACTGGTTCGGACAACCTGTACCTGGCAGTGGTTGTCCTGACTGAAACAGGTACCAGTTCATGGTGGACAACCTGTCTTATTACAACAGTGGCAATATTAGTTGTCCCCCATGACGTGCTGTCCATCGTATTATCAGACAATCTAGGTCACGGTATAAAGGTGACAAATTTTCAGTGGCACGGTATAGCTGTCCCAAGGGGTACAGGGGAAAGAGGCGCGGTAATATGGATGAGCGGGGTTTCAGTAAGTTGTGGGTTCGAATCCCATCCTCGTCACATTATTTTTTTTATTAACGTACATTATCATATTTTCCATGCTAACTTTTTTACGGGTCCTTTGTGGATTAATGACGCCAGGTGGACATTATATTTTGATGCTATATTTTTGTTACATATATTTTATTGTTCCTATTTCTTAGTTCTATTTTCCAAATATATTTGGCGTATTATTCGTCAGTTTCTTCCGATCACAATCAACAGTATTTTTGTTGAACTGGTGTACATTTTTATATACAACATATTCCGTTCTCAAATTAATCCACGTAGGCCTGCATAATAGGTGGAGGCAAACTAACACAATTCTAATTTTGAAATAGACACTGTGGTACAGAAGTTGCGGTATTTTGTATTGCAATGTGGTTGTTTCAGGTTAATCCGAGGGTGTTGAATCCGAATCTGCTTGTTCCCAAACTAATTTTACACACTGAAACATCAGAACTGCTAATTAACTGTAATGACCAAGTCACTTGAGCATTTGGTGTCAATCTCTGACGGGGTAGGAAGGCCGTCTTCCCCCCGCCGCCTCCTCCCCCCCCCCCTTATATCATATCTTCCTAGCCTGTGCGAAACGACAATTTCTGCAAGAAATATTTAGCTTTTAAAAACGAAATCATTAACGATGACTTGTTTAGTATACTGCTCCCTCCCCCATTCCCTCCCATACCCCCCCCCCCCCATTACCCTGAATAGCGATATGTTTAACCATTTGCGTTAGGAGGTGAAGCTTGACAAGATAATGTAATACAATTAACAATGGTCACTCTAATGGCGTCACAGTGAAGTCATCTTCCCTGAAAGAGGTTTTAAATCTATTTTAGCCAATTTTCATTATAAATATTTTTTGTACTCCTTGAGCTAGGGGCTTGAAACCTGTATGACGTCATTATTATAAACGGCATTTTTGTGTTTCATTTCTTCGCAAAAACTGCATGATAAATTAGTAAATCAAATAGTTTAGCCCACTTTTCCTTGCAGAAAAGCAAAACGTTTTGAAGAAAACTGACGAAAACAGCACTTTTCTGATACTCACATGGCTTCTATTATGAATTTAACCATTATTCTCTGCACATAGGCGCAAAAAGAGCGTGTCAACTATTTATCGTTCCGGATAGAGGATATAAAGTTTGATATGGGGGCTCCGCCAGGCCAGGGCGGGGAGGCATATAGTGAGGTAGCTTAGGGCCATATTTTGGAAAGATCGTGACACGCTGGACCAAAGCACCAAACTTGGCACACCCATCACTTGAGACATATAGAACAATATCAGAAGGGGTGCCCGTTGCTCTGGGCTCTGTGATGCCCTTTGGTCCCCAAAAGGGCATCTGAGGGGCAATATTGCTATTCAAAGAATAGTTAGCCTCCCAACAGCTTCGTTATTTTTATTATCCTTAAGGCTGGGAAGCTGAAACTTGCCACACTGTATCACCGGTTCAAGCCCTACCAGAAAATATCACAAAATCCAAGATGGCCGCCATGATGACAACATTTTCCAAAAATAAGCCATTTTCCTGACGATTTTTCGGTCATATTTTTCGATTTTTTTTATTTATGCAATTTCTCCGCAAAAACTGCGTGATAAATTAGTAAATATTATTGTGATGTGAAATAAAATAGTTTTTGTCCACTTTCATCGCGAAAAAGCAGAAATTTTGAAGAAATATGACAAAAACATCAATTTTCTGGTACCCCACGTGGCCGCCATCTTGAATTTACCCATGATACACTGCTCGGGGGGTCATGTATATAGGCTCAAAATGACCTCAATATGATAAACGATAAATTACAACACATATAAGGGAAGTGGGAAGAGGTGCCGACATACTGACTGCGTCACATGACTTCACAGAATAGTCTTCTGGTTAACCTATTCTAAAGCACATACCAAGAATCTAACGATTCGTGATATGCGTTGTATCTCAGGTACGCTTTTATTGTACCTGTTCATGTGGCAACTTGGATGATATGACCACACGGCCCCTAGCACCGGCATAAGCGTATTAGATACAAATCTAGAGAGCTATGATGGAAATGCTCTGACAACTCGTATACTGGTAATTGGTGAGCTGTTTCGCTGTGGCTCCATTTTTTCAGTTCTCCATTTTTTGTCGTTCCGGAGATAGCGCAGAATATTTGGTGGGGGGCCCAGGTCAGGTAGGGTTAATTTTGAAGGAATACGAGGAAAACAGAACTTTCCAGTTACACCCTAATATCATCCATTTTCAAATTACTCATGATGCTCTGCTCCGAGTATTATGCTGCAGGCTCAAAATAACTTCAATATCATAAGCTATAACTGCGCTAAGTTACAGCTCTCAACGTTTATTCATTTTGGATCACCAGGGTAAAATTCTCTTAGAAGGAAGTGGGGTGGCTGAAACCACCTAAACCAATTAAGTTAACATAATCGCCTGTGTAAAAGGAAACAATCGCCCCTATTTTCATGTAAAACTTGAACTGTGATTCAGCTTTCCGTCTCGTAAAATGGGGGGAAAAGCTGGACATACTCAAGGCTGGCCAGGTTAGTTTTTTCTGGGTTATTCTTGCATTTACCAGGTTTACCCCATGTTGAACCGTTTACTCCATCAGACGTCCTCAACGCTCACCCATTAACATTCGATGCGTTATTTGTTTGATCTGATCTGTCATCACAGCACCCGAGCTAGCGTATCTAATTCCGCTTAAGCCGGTGCTAGGGGCCGTGTGGATATTTCATACTCTCCACATGAACCGCTACAATAAATGCGCGGCTGAGATACTAAGGCTACATCCGAGAATCCACCGTATTCTCGGGACTGCATGTTTGGTGCTGAGGGAAGCTTTCCTGTTGATATGAGTCATATGGTTGCTTTTTAGTCGCAAGACGTCGTCAATTTCTCCCACCGCTTGCTTATCGCTCCAATTTCAATCTTTCTACTTTCAAGTTTGAGAGATGAATAGCTGATTTTTTTGTCTAAAACTACATCTAATATATTCCACTGGGTGCCAAGACCATTGCATATATATGTGCATGGTTCAGCACCCGTGCATTATTCTAATTATATGCCGGTTGTGCATGTACACTGTAAAAAAAATGATACTGAAAGGGGAGGATCAATTGTGTTTAGTGGATTCAGATCCAGTCCCCCCCCCCCTCCCTTTCCCCAATGAACTTTTCTCTGGGGCTCGCAACTGTTTAAAGCTAGCACTTTGTGTCTTTATAACAAATCAAATTAGGGGCATTTTATTCTCGGAAAAGAGCATCATGGGTAAATTCAGATTTGACGAAACGGTGGTGTACCTCGAAAATTTTGTTTTTGGAGTATTTTCCTCAAAATTGGTGTATTATTCTACGTAAAACTACCCAATAATATCTTAAATCACATCAGATGATTAATTACTAATTCGCAAGGTAATTTAGGCAAAGAAAATTGCACAAGTAAAAAGTTTGAAAAATGGATTCGAAAAATCAGATAAATGGCTTATTTTTATAAAATGACGTCACCGTGACATCATCATAGAGACCATCTTGAATTTTGTTACATATTCTGGTAGCTCTGGAACCCTAGATATATTGTGGCAAGTTTTAGCTTCCTAGCCTCAAGGATAATAAAAATAATGAAGATATTGGTAAGCTATCTATTTTTTAATAATTCCCCTTAACCCTACCTGGCCTGGAGGGGGGGGGACATTATGCCCCCCCATCAAACTTTCTGCGCTATCTCCGGAACGACAAAAAACAGAGAGCTGAACCCCCGTGACTTTATAGTTTATCATATTGTGGTCATTTTGGGCCCATCTGCATAACCCCCCGAGTAGGGGATCATGGGTAAATTCAAGATGGCGGCCACGTGGGGTACCAGAAAATTGATGTTTTTGTCATATTCCTTCAAAATTTCTGCTTTTCCGCGATGAAAAATGGGCGAAAACTATTTTATTTCACATCACATTAATATTTACTAATTTATCATTCAGTTTTTGCGGAGAAATTGCATAAATAAAAAATTCGGAAAATCTGACCGGAAAATCAACCAAAAAATGCGTTTTTTGAAAAAGACGTCATCAGAGCGGCCATCTTGGATTTTCTTTTTTTACATTTTCTGGTAGAGCTTGACCCAGGGGTATATTGTGGTAAGTTTCAGCCTCCTACATGTAACTCAAGGAGTAAGAGAACCAGGCCACGACAGGTCCCCAAAAGCCCAGGCCAGATAGGGTTAAATGCCCTTTTGGGGGCCAGAGGGCGTCACATGATCCAAAGTGATGGGCACCCCTTCTGATATTGTTTTGTATGCCTCAGTTGATGGATGTGCCAAGTTTGGTGCTTTGGTCCAGCGTGTCACGATCTTTTTGCTAAGCCACCTCACTATGAGCAGGAAGGACTGTATTGAACACTGGAAATTTTCAGCCATTAACCTAAAGTTATACACTGACTTGAACATAGGGTCTTTCCAGACCGGAAGTTCTAGTTCAGTCATTAAATCGACCAACAGGAAGTTATTTATTGACTTGATTTAAAAAGGAGATACTCTAATCGTCAAACAGTGAAGATATACATGGAAAATCAAGTCGTCCACCGTAGAAGTAGATACTTTGGATGAATAAAATTCCAACTGAAAAGTTTTATCCCAGGTTAGAGGAGAAATTTATTATGCAAGATAGGGCGAGACGGGGAAAAGTAGTGCTGATGATACAATAGATAGATTGATTATAACAGGTTAGCTAGCAGTACACTTTAAGATCCATGCCCTCGACCACCCAAGATCTAAACACACTGTTGTTATTTGGCGAAGACTGACCGACTTTCAGTTTTGACACAAACATTCGAGAGTGTGTTTCAGAGCTGTGTACAACACATTTTGCGACTCGGTGATAATATTATCTTGTGATGGAAATCTTTAGTTTACGGTTCAGCACAAATAATAAAGTGCTGAAATTTGACAACCCAACCGGTAATAACCACATGAATTATTGATGCAATTGGCTATATGCAATATATTCCATGAGTCACGAAAATCCAACCTACCGTAATTAACTCGCAAACGAATGTTCATACTCCTTCCAGGAAGGCGAAAATCATCTCTTTTTATACAATATGAGCTATTAGTAACACACTGGTAGACCAATATTTATAGGTCTTCCTGCTGTTGTCGTTGAATCCACGATGCTTTTTCAGCAGCAGGTACATGTAGTACAGAAGCTCCATCCATTGAACAACCTTCGATTAACCGTATTATTATCAATATATGATGATCTGTATCCATCCACTGAACAACCATCAATTAACCTTATTATCATCAATATATGATGATCTGTAAATGTTACGGTGAAACTATCCTATGTACCATGATATTGTTTCACTTTGAACAACTGTGCATTCAGAAAGTCAACTGTGATTCATTTACTGTTTATCACGACATCCAATTATTTACCTGACGATTCCTAATTATTAGGTCCGCTAACAGTTGGTTGGTTGTTTGAAGTTTAACGTCGCACCTAACCTTATTGGTCACACGGCGACGATGACACAAACAAACACACCCTAACAAAACCCCAACCCCAACAAAAACTCAGCCAAAACTACAAAAAAAATTGAATTTCGAATTTTGAAAATTTTGAAAATTAGGCTCTACAGACACTGATCACAATGGATCCTCAAAGAGCCCAGTCTGTTTCATTCTTTAATCTACCTCCTGTGCCAGACAAACATGGTACAAACCATGCTGCCCTAAGCCGGAGGGCTGGTCCGCTAACAGTTCTCAAGGCAGATGTAAACTTGTTCCTTAATTACCTTTGGTAATAATCTAGTTACGAATTAATAAATCAATTGGGTATGGGGTTTTTTCCTTTCATTTTTTCTCTGAAACATTTTACTGAAATTAAGCAAACAAATTTAGTTCCATGCACATTCAGACAGGGGAAATTCGTATAATTGTTCATGGAAGACGATGTTTAACGTAAATAAAATTTCAGCCAGGGAATGGAAATTGCTCTTCGTTAAAATCAGTGTAGATGTGTTTGGATTTGGCGATCTACCAGTTTCTACACGTATTGCCAATTCGTAGTCAAAATAACAGCAATGTAGAAAAAAGAAAATTTCCCGCCGACTTAATTCGTCCCCAGCGATTGGGAAACTCACGTTCTTTACAGCGAAGCAGATCGCAGGAAAGCCACTGGCACATGACCACGGGTTGTTGTTCTATTTGTCGAAGATATAGAACGTTTTAGTGCGTGTGTACAGCTGCGTGTGTACGATTCGTTGCGTTGTCAACAACGCCTTCCTGGCACGTGAAGCCATGTAAAATTATATCCGGATTGTGCTTCGCAGATTTAATTTCCGGCTTAATTTCCCATTTCACTATTGGCCTGGCTCAGTGAGTCAGTATTTCCTAAATTCAAATAGCCGCTGAAGTTCATAAATATTATTTAAACCTGGTACAATCTAGCACAGATCCAATGCAAGCAAGAGCCAAACTTGTCCTCAATATACGCCCACAGAACGGATTGATCTCAGTTTTGGTACGTGACATCGTCTCTCCTTTGTGTTTCCACGAAACATTTCGTTTCTTAATGATTTCCTGAGGTTGGGGTCACAGTAACCTTGACCGTGACATAAAGTTTGGTACGAGGCAGTAACAACCTCAGTGCGGCAAAGGTCAGATTTTAGCCAGGATTCCCGCTCGAGAAGCACACTTTAAAAGGTGACATCATAGATAGTAAAAGCGATGTTTGAAGAATGTTCCGATTACGTTTCAATTTTGCATGATAGCTCTGTTGACTTGAGTTTGGGGTCACAGTGATCTTATTTTGGTACATGACACAACCAGTAAAGCTACTGTCTTGCAAGAGATGAACAATCGACAGTTGTCAATGCGATATCAGTAAACTGCGGTGATGATCGAGCTCGGAGATACCGCATCGACTTGGAGTAATTTAAAACTCGCGTGTTCTGACCGAGAATTCGAAAAGAATACTCAACCAATCGATTGATAAATGCCATTTGCAAACGGTATACGATAATGGCGTCTACATCACACGATTCGGTATCGCGATCAACATCAATTTAACCAGCAGCCAAATACGACTGTCTGGCCGGCTAAGGAATGGTGCGATGGGCAGTGTGATTG
>JAVTVY010054369.1:0-29528 GCA_036873755.1 Hanleya hanleyi | reverse complement strand
AGAGTGTACCTGCCTCGTTCAAGAAACAAGCTGGCCTGGTATTACAACGGATGAAACAGAATCCTAACATGACTTGGAATGATAAAGGCGAACTCCTGGTACAAAATCAGGTGGTCCCCGGCACCCACATGACGGATTTAGTGACTGACCTGATGCGTAAACGCAGATCGCACACGGATCCTCGAGGATGGGAGGTCTTCGCTCAAGGCTTGAAAGACATGCATGTACCACAGGAATTGGTGGGGAACCCCCACCCCTGGGCCTTTATGCAGCAAACCCAGCAATCGCCGAGTCGTGCACCACGACAGATTCCACAACCTTGGGAATCCGAATGGGAACCGGAGTCACCCCCCAAAACTCCACCACCACAACGGGCACCTTCTTTTCAAACCTTTAAAAAACCACCCTTGATCAGGACACCCCACATATCCAGAGCCGTGACACGTAGCAAGTCAACGCGACGAACACGACGCCGGACACAACCACCCAAGGCCTGGAACACCTATTAAAACCAACAGCAGCAGCAGGACAGCTCAGTCGCCATGCTTTACCTCACCCTACCCAGTAACAGTTCGCTGGATGTGTTTCCTGACAACACCGTGGCCAAGTACGTGACCCAGTTACCGCAACCGTTGCATTTACCTGGACGATGGGAATGTGGCCTCGTGGATATCCAATACCCTTACTCGTGGTACAACGTGCGAGCCAATGAAGTGTGGTACGAGGTGACCTACGAAGGAAAAGGCACCCGACTCACTCTCCCCGAAGTCCAATACGATACTCCCAAGGAGTTCATGGGTGGGCTGTCAAGACTGTTGCATTATAAGGCTCTACGGGAGGTCACGAATACTTCAAAACCCATCAAAGCCTATCCCTTCAAGAATCACGTGAACTTCGATTACAACGCACACAACGACAAGGTAGAGCTTATCGTCACCGCCAACGCGAGTGTCGTACTGAGTCCTATCCTACAGCAAATGCTGGGTTTCGATCTACAGACGTTCGCGGGTCCCACCGCCCACCAAGGCGAGATCCCGATGGATATGAAGTCGGGTATGTACGGACTCTTACGTCTACTCGGACGTGGTGGACAGCCGCATCGTGGGCGATATCAACACACCTCTGTTACGGGTGGTGCCCATTAAAAAGTTGTATGGAGATCAAGTCACCCACAGTTTCACCCACATGCTCTACCTGCCCGTACGACAAACCCACATCAACACGATCACGGTGGATATAAGAGATGACACGGGATGACCGGTGGCATTCGAACGCGGAAAAGTGGTGGTGACACTTCATTTTCGACAAGCACGTGCTCCCCACTTTGCATAATGAAGGTGCCTTACGAGTGCGATGCACGCAGCTATATGGACTATTATGCCCAACAGGCCGGAGGTGGCTTTCCGGTCTTTAGCGGTGCACGTATGCAACGAGGACATGGGCTGGGGAACATACTCGGCAGCATCGTCAAAACGTTCCTGCCCTTGGTGACGCGTGGGGTGAAAGCAATCGGCAAACAAGCGGTACGCAGTGGACTGCAAGTGGCCGGTGATGTCTTGGGGGGTACGGCACCTAAAGAAGCCTTGAAACGGCGGGCCAAAGAAGCGGGAGGCGTCTTGGTGGCCAAAGCACAGCGCACCGTAGGGAATAAAAGAGCTGCCCCACCGAGACCACGCACCAGTCGACGACCGACCCAGCGACGACGCACATCGAAGAAGACAAAGGATATCTTTTCTTAAACATGTCCTTGATCCACACCGAGTCCTGCCCCTCCACCAACAGTGAATTTGATTTGTGGACCGTGCCGCCCACACAGACCAGTGCCGAACAAGGATTATGGGTGGAGCATCTCCCGCTGTCCAGCATCAACGCAGCAGGGCCCATCGAGTTCACCATCAGTAATGCGGATACGGCCTATGTGGATTTAGCCATACATACTTGTATGTGAAAGCCAAGATCGTCAATGGAGATGGCACCAGAATCGCCGACCAAGCAACGGTGGGCCCGACGAATCTCTGGCTGCACTCGATGTTTCAGCAGGTGGATATATTTCTCAGCGACAAACTCATCAGTGACTCGACCAACACGTACCCCTATCGAGCCTACATCGAGACGCTGTTGTCGCATGGGCGAGAGGCTAAAAAATCTCAACTGACAGCCGCTTTATTCTACCAGGACAAAGCCGAGCACATGGGGCAGAGAACGACAATACGGGATATAGCAAACGGAAGGCTTTGACCGCGAACGGCGTCTCGGTGGATATGATCGGTCGACTGCACGCAGACATGTTCATGCAAGACCGATCCCTCTTGAACAAGATCCCCATCAAAATCCGACTGATACGGGCGCCTCCGACCTTCGCCTTGATGGCCACTAACGTAGAGGCGCATGTAGTCCTGTGTATGTCCGAAAAGTGAAACCGAATCCAGCCGTTCAATTGGGACACATGAAAGCCTTGGAAACAAAACCAGCCCAGTACCCTATCCGACGGGTACAAACCAAAGTGTTCTCTGTGTCTGCTGGAAATATGACCGCCAACAAAGAAAACCTGTTTCTGGGGGAACTACCCAAGCGATTGATCCTGGCCTGTGTGGAAAATACCAGTTTCAGTGGAGCCTACCCAGAGAATCCGTTTGACTTTAAACATTTCGGCATCAATTTTGTGGCCCTGCATGTGGATGGACAACAGGTGCCAGCCACGGCCTTAACCCCGAACTTTGGGCGAGCGAATTTCATTCGAGCCTATCAGAGCCTGTTTACAGCCACCGGTCAAATCAACCAGGACGAAGGGAATTTCATCAGTCGGGAGGACTACGGGAACGGATACACGTTGTTCTGTTTCGATCTGACCCCCACCTTAGAGAACGACCATCAGCTGGCCCTCGCCAAGCAAGGCAATTTACAGTTGGAAATCCACTTTGCACGAGCCCTCCGGAGCACCGTCAATGTGATCTGCTACGCCGAGTTTGGCAACATCATTCAAGTGGACAAGGCGCGCGCAACGTCCTGTGGGACTTCTCCACCCTAACATGGATACCACAGACCAGATAACCACCGTGCTGGAGAATGACCCAAGGACACGTATGGTCTTTCAAGGGATGTTCGCCCAAGATGTGTTCCCATTAGACCGTATGTATCCTGCTGCTTACGTTCTCAACACGGACCCGATGGATCGGCCCGGTGAACATTGGGTGGCCGTGTACTTGACAGAAGCGCAGGGCGAATACTTTGACCCGTACGGCCTGCCACCCCTCCATCCCGATTTAACAGACTTCATGGATCAAGGCACAGAGACGTGGTGTTGGAACAGTCAAACGTTGCAAAGCCTGACCAGTAGCGTATGCGGACAATATTGCTTGTTTTACCTGTACCATCGATGCTGGGGAAGACCCTTATCTACCATCGTACAGATGTTTGACGAGTACCCCAAGGCCGAGGACCGAGATGTACTCGTATATGACTGGGCCGCCCATCATTTCAATGTACAAGTCCCGTTCTGGGCCTGAATTCTTTCAATGTACACACGCCCGCTGTTCTGGGCTTCAGTTTACAAGCCCCCTGTTCTGGGCTTCAGTTCTTTCAATGTACAAGCCCCTTGTTCTGGGCTTCAGTTTTCACGTGGTTGTTCTCACGTTGTTGTTGTTCACTGAATAAAAAAATGAGATCTCACCAAAAAACCCTGTCTTGTGTGTTTTATTCATAATGCATTAATGCCCAATGTGGAGATTCAGTCAAACTGAAATCAGTGGTGTAGGATGGGGCCAAAATGTAACCCATCAATGTTAGAATGCAAGAGCACTATAGTAAAATAGAGAGCCAATGAAATCAGCCCACAGACCAAGTACTTGTTTTGGTCTAGGTTTGGAGCGGGCATTTCATTGAGGTGCGTGTATACGGTGAGTGAAGACTCGTCCAACACGTATAGATTAAGTTTATTACTATAAGTTATATGAGCATAATGCATGAAACTGGTTTTGAACACCGTATTAGCCAATCAGTGGCCTAGAATGGAGCCAAAGGTAACCCATCCATGTCCAGAAAACATTACCCGCGTGTACAAGATCCCGGATGTAAGCGCGGACGTAGGCGACAAGTACCCGGATGTAGGCGTAGACGTGTACCTAGTACCCGTCCATTGGTTCTTTTATCAATCGCTCATTGGCTCTTTTTTCTCGACCGCTGATTGGTCCAAATGGACCTGCCCATCCTTCCCAGGTTCATTTACAATCCCCTTTTTTGGGGTTCAAGCTCTGTATATATCGATGGCGCAACATTGTCCCTTCCGAACCTTGCCGAAAGGGAGAGCTTTTGACTTGGATGTGACCTTTGACCTTTTGATCCGACATGCATCCGCGCGCTGCCGGTGATGCCGCGCACTTCCGGAGAACCCGCGCGCGCGCGCTGCGGCCGGGGCGGGCCGGGGCCGGGGCCGGGGCCGGGGCCGGGAAAGTTGGAGGTAGTGTTTGAGCATTCTGAAAAAACCCGGAAGTGACGTCACACACACACTTGCACAGACCCACCAAACCACGTGAATGCCATTGTGGGAAAAAACCCCAGTACATGACAGACACAGACAAGTCTAGACATGTCCAAAGGTCACGCCCCATTCACCCAAACCGGAAGTGACGTCACAACCCACGTGACCTGCGCAGGAGAATGGAAACGACACCCTGGTCTAGCCCCCTCACCTAGGCTTCACATGGATACCTCACTCGATCCCATCGGCCCATGAGAAACCCCGCTCGATCCCAAAACGTCTATTTTCATACCCTTTGGCCACCGCGCATGCGCAGAATGACGATATTTCAACCCCACACCCAGCCCATCAGATGCCCCTTCACGAATGCTTCACTTTGATACCTCACTCGACCCCATCGGCCCATGAGTGCCTCCCCTAGCTCCAACACGTCTATTTTCATACCCTTGGGCCACCGCGCATGCGCAGAATGCCGATATTTCAACCCCACACCCAGCCCATCAGATGCCCCTTCACGAATGCTTCACTTTGATACCTCATACGACTCCATTGGACCACTAGTGGCCCACCTAGACCCCAAAACGTGTAGCGGGACCCATACAGGGTCCAGTTTTCGACACTAGGTGACCACATCCCGACGAAATGGCCAGTTTTCGACACCGGATGTGCCGCCATCTTGAACATACGTGCCGCCATCTTGGATATGTCCTATAATGCACCGGGTCAAAATACTCGCTTCTGATTGGCTGAGAGCTCTGTGACGGATTTGAAATACTCGCTTCTGATTGGACGAGAGCTCCGCATTGCGTCTGCGCATGCGCAGAATGATATTCCTACCGCACACCCAGCCCATCAGATGCCCCTTCACGAATGCTTCACTTTGATACCTCACTCAACTCCATCGGCCCATTAGGGACTCCCCTAGCTCTCAAAACGTCTATTTTCATATCCTTGGGCCACCGCGCATGCGCGGAATGACGCTATTTCAACCCCACACCCAGCCCATTAGATGCCCCCTCACATAAGCTTCACTTTGATACCTCACTCGACCCCATCGGCCCATTAGTGCCTCCCCTAGCCCCAAAACGTCTATTTCCATACCCTTGGGCCACCGCGCATGCGCAGAATGCCGATATTTCAACCCCACACCCAGCCCATCAGATGCCCCTTCACGAACCACAACCCATAGTAAAATCCACAAGACCAAAATGACCACCCTATACATCATACAGGCATTCCCCGTAAAGACGCAAATGTTTGAATCAGGGGAGATGACCCGGCATTTGTCCTACAGAGGGTTCGCCCAGTCAGAGTTGTCTTCCTTGCCTCCAGAGGGCAGCGCGATCGATGTCGTGATGTCAAAAGGGAATCCCCATAGCAAGCGCCGCCATTTTGTTTGTTTATTTTTTGCGGAGACATATCGGACAATAAACGCTCGACCCTGGGGTCGCACTGATCCTAGACTCGTCATAATAAGATCGTACAACACCTATAGGGTATCTTTATTATTATTATATGTCTTAGAGGGTTTTTTGAGGGTAATGTGAGGGTTTTTTGAGGGTAATGTTGCTCAATTTACCGTGACATGAGACGAGGCAAAAATTCAAGATGGCGGCCAAACTCAGTTGGCAGATCGAGTTGTCTCCCTTGCGTCCAAAGTGTACAGATGGCGCCACTAGTTCCTCCTCAAACCCTCCTCATGACGTCACTACATCCGGGTGAAATATGACTCAATTTACGCTTACCCTACTACTGTTCTGATTGGTTCTTCTGTCGTTAGCTGGTGAAATTTACACCTCGGATTTTGAACGCTGAAGGGGTCAGATAAATCAAGGCAGGTTCGAAGTGGGAACGTAGAAATTGGCTGGATAAAATGAAGATGAGTATAGTTGATTGATTGGATATCCTTCGGGTTTCTTTCAAAAGGCAATGAAATTCGCCGATTTATGATTGAAAATTTAACTGGACTAATCCGATGTTTTAAATGATGGCTATTCCCCTGATTTACCATCTCGGTTTACCTATATTGGGTTTGTCTATACAGTGATCGGATCAGGGAGTAAATATACCCTGGGAAGGGCACGTTACATTGTTTTATGGGCGACAAAGAAAACAAAATTTCTTTGTCAACAACAAGGATCCCACCCCAACAACATATAGAAGCTCTATTATATATAAATTGTCATGAGTACATCGGCAAAACAGACAGATGTTTTATTTCGCTCCGGAAAGAACATGCTCATGGGCGTCGCCAGGATTTCTTGACGGGATCGTTTCCTATGCTTACTTATTAGAGCCCGGAAATGTGCTGTGCAACATGGGCAAATAACGTGCGGTTGAGCGCTGAGAGGGGGGCGTTCGTACTGGCTGGGACAAGTATAGAGGGATATGAAACGCGGCTCCTCTCTTTGAACTAGGGTCTGTCTCGCTAATTGATATGTTAATGAGGGATTAGTGATTGGTTAATTAGTACGCCTCGTCACTGATTGGCTTTTATGCGCAAAAGACCGTCACGTGCTTCGCTGTGAGTCCCGCCCTGTTTCGCTGGTCAATGCTGGGCGAATACACGTGCTTGTCAACTAGGCTCCATTAACGTGAAGCCAGTCAACTCAATTTAGGCCAAGATTGGTGACAAAAAAAAAATTCCTTTACAACTTCACGAGTGTCAAAAGGAATACATCATGCAAACGACAAGAAACAAAACTAGTGCACGGAGAAAAAAAATCTAAAAAAACAAATGAACCAAAGGAGTAGTTCAATCACAAAAACGTACAAGAATTGTGAGATTTGTTCAGAATTTTAAATATTTGGCATTTTCACGATTCACGAGCAATTATTTACAAAAACGAAAATGGAGAATTAAAACATTTTGCGTACTGTCAATGACATGCTTGCATATTTTGTAAAAACTAGCACAGATATACTTCAAAGATTGAGATAAATGAGAAGTTTGATCGCAAAGAAGGGGAAAAATGAGTTTTTCCTTGCCGCTCCATCCGCTCAGTTATCGGCAGCGCAGAGCGGTCGAAAGTTGTCATGAAAATATGCATCTTTTCGATGAAAATCCCTCAAGAGTTTCTTCTCTCAAAATAGTACATGTCTCGATCAAATAATCTGATGCCAATTGCTGCAGAAAAACGTCTAAAAATCTGATAAAATCTGGAATTAATTCGTGATGAAAACTAGGCGAAGCAAAGGCTCACGCGCGTAGAGCGCGAGACCTGGCAGGCGAGACATACGTTCAACGTGAGCTCGCGGCGGCGCCTTTGATGTTGGGGTCTGTTTCATATCCCTTTAATATTCGTCCCAGGTACTGGCGACGCCCTTGATGCTTCTTCCAAATCCGAGGTGTTTAACCATGTAAGCCAATGCGACAATTTTAGTTACATTCGTCAAATGTTTGATCTAGCAAATGGCTCTTTTGATGATGACCCGATCTCTTTGTTGTCTCTTATAAAATCAAACACTAAAATTATTGATACAGCAGCTCACTGGTCTCAAGTGTTATTCAAAGAAGCCTTAGCCATACGCCGGCACAAACCAATTTTAAACCAAGGTTTGAAAGCATCAAAGGATTTAAAATTATTTAGGTAATATCATTTATAGATTAACCAGTTTTCTTTTCATAAATTAGACAAATTAGATAAATTTTAAACCAAGGTTTGAAAGCATCAAAGGATTTAAAATTATTTAGGTAATATCATTTATAGATTAACCAGTTTTCTTTTCATAAATTAGACTGTTATCGTAACCTCCCCTGTAATCGCAATCAATTAAAATATGCCATGCCAGAAATGCCTCTGAAATTTTAGGTGCTTCAGTTTAAAAGTGTGCAAATTCTCACAAAAATCTTCATGTAAGTTGAATTTAGCTAAGTTTTTAACAAATTCACAGCCACTCACCATGATTTTGAAATTAGTCTCTTAGATATTTTAAGAATAGAGATTTAGAGCTCACAAAGCACCGAATTTGCTATGTATAAGTGCATGACAATTCATAATTATAAATAGTAAACAAAGGCTAATGGGCAACCTACCCTAGGTTTAGAAATCATGTATATTATGATATTAACTGCTCCCACTGGAAGACCATTTCTCTTCCAAAAACATTGCAGTGATTAATTTTATTAAAATAAAAAATTCATGAAAAGTCAATTCCCAAAATTATGACAAATGTCTTAGGGTCTGTGGCAAATCGCTCAACTGATATATCTGCCCAATCAATCAATGTTAACAAGCGGTAGTATGATGAACATGGTATTACCTAGCCACTAAGTGTGACAAACAGACCGATATATATATAAGTGCATGCTCGAATTGGAATGTTGCATAATGCATGCTTATAGTGCACACCAACACTGTGAGTATAGTTCAATGACTTTCCATGCTTACCATTGGAATTTATGTCAACAATTGATGGTCCATCAAGGTGCAGCTTTTAATGAAAGTCTCCATAAGCATATTAATAGTACACACTCTGACACGAGATTTAAAGTATGAAAAGGAGAAGTCTGAAGAGTGTATAAATTCTATCAAACACTGTTTGATTCTAAAACAGCATCAATAGTAATGATAGTACGGTGAATTGTACAATTATAGGACACTATGAAAATTCAAATGTTTACAGGTATCTAATTTCTTATTTCCTGAATTTCATTATACATAACCAAAATATGGAAATAATTTCAGACTAATGTGATCACCTTGTGATTCACAAGTATAGGCTGATAATCAGTGATAACCGTATAAGGGCTAGCATCCAAGCTAATAACATTGATAAAATTGACTGGAATTTAGGCTAAATATAAATTGCGACACAGTACTAACGAGTGAGTTGAATTCGCACAAAACCATGATAAATGTGGACCCTATTTGATTTTGAACCACCCGACGAACTCACCCAGTTTACGGATATGCAGGGGACACCCCACGCTTCATCCAACAACGCATCCCAGCATATCTTGCAAAGAGTGTCTACTAGTGTAGTCGTTACACATTCGTATGGATCCGAAAGGCCAACAGGTCCTCAGTGGTTGTCATGAGTCAGGGGCCAGATTTCGACTGTTCAACGACACCACGTTCGGCGCGACCTCGTGACCCAGATTGTCCGAATCTGTGGGACTGGAAAAACTTAAACGTGACGTTCCCTACATTTCTGTAGCAAACTGGAGAAACCAAATCCATCACTGACATTTTCCAGAAACAAATTCCAGGTAGCCGAGGAAACACCGACCTCGTGTTACAAAGTTGGAGAGTCTAATATAAGGGCGATAACTCACAATCAACATTTACAATAAAACTATAATCACGTTAACATTAGAAAGCGACCTTGTTGATCCTCACATAAACTTAATTATGGTAACCCTAATTTCCTTTTATAGATTAACCAGTTTTCTTTTCATAAATTAGACTGTTATCGTTCCATAATTGTATATTGCCATGCAAGTTACAACATTTGTAGATTCCCATCAATTCTAATGTGGATTGCCAAGAAAATTATCCCTATATCATCTTAAGATGACAGTCCTTATCTGAACTTCATGACATGCAGAAATATTCAATGTAGATATATACGCGCTATATCGCCATACTTTATTCATTGTGTATTGTTTTCATCAATTAGATTGTGTATTGTATCACCTGTAATCACAACATTTGTATATTGCTATCTCCTAACATTTAATGTTTACAACAATTTTCTGAAAATGACATTTTAATATCTGTCCAATCTGACTGACATTACTGGCTTACCTATTCATATATGTGTATTGGCTAAGATCACATTATACCTTGTATATATACTTCGCGTTTAGAGCTGTTTGTAACTTTGTTCACTGCTGAAGATGCTATAACTAATAGCGAAATATACAGAATGCAATTGTCATCCCTACTCGGAGTTGCTTTTCTTCTCTATTATTGGAAAATCATCAGTGGTTCCAATGAGTAAATTTGTCCTGCCTCACGTATGCCCCTTGATTGTGCATAATAACCAATCCATGACTCAAGTACGGCGAGAAAATCTGATAACAAAACGGGTAGGTTTACTGTATACATAATTGTACAGTACATGTTTGCACTATGTCGATTGGAGTGAAGTGACGATGGTAAATTCTTCTTTCCATAGTCTCAAGTGTCACGTGATAAGTAGGTCACAGCTGGTATTAATCTCCAACTGGCAGGTGTCATAAGGGGATTACATAATCAGTGGGACGTTGGGGAATAACAGTTATTTAACTGACATAGCTGGACTTTTTCTCGTGTCTTCCTGCTTTCTATATCTTATGCCATTCATATTTCACTCTCCACTTTTCGCATTGCTCCGTTCACATTTCGCATTACTCCCTTCACATTGCTCCTGCTCCGTTGGCCATGCTTCCTTCTCATTTAAAAATGTTCCTTCTATAATTAACGCGGAATTAATGTTTGACCTCGACCTTGTTTTTATCTTGACCTTTATCTCTCATCTTTACATTGATCTGACCTGTTGACCTCATATTCGGCGATTGCATGTTTCCTTGGCATTGATCTTTTACCTTTGACCTTGTGACCTCATTTTCTGGGATCACCTCACTTCCTGTGATTACATCCCATATAACCTGCTCCCAGCTCATGCGTTTTGTACCATGTCTGTTTCCACGAGCGGAAGATTAATTTCCTCTACATTAAGACTGTACATAGATAAACGCATATGTCCAGCTAATCATAGATAGTAGTTAATTCTATCGTCGCTATATGGTCGAAATAATGCTGAATGCGACGTTAATCCCTAACTCACACACCTCATGTGTGTCAGAGTTCTAACTTTTACACTACTATTATATGGAGACGAGACAAACTGATGGCATGAGACAGAGATGGCATTTCAGAGGTTATTAAAATTGCTATAAATGCGGTTGAGAAACTGGCTGCACATGTTGAGGGCCATTAATTATTTCCCGATTTATCCGTTACTTGGTATCGTACGAATCCACGAATTCCGCGGATATCAACTATTGTAGTGTAGTTTTCATGAACATTTATCTTGAGTTTTTGTGTTGACAGATAATGGGATATCATCGGATAAAGATGACATGGAAACTTCTTCTCAAATGAGAGAATACGACAACAATCTCAACGAGGAAAAGAACAATTCTCATCACGTGAAAGATGACGGATATACGGAACTGACTCTTCTATGAGAGCTTTGTTGTGATTGGTCAGGCTAGAAACTATGAGTTATGGGTAATGGATATACGGAGCCGACCCTTGTATGAGAGCTATGTTGTGACTGGTCAGGATAGAAACGATTTACGTATTAGAAGCGTGATGCTGGTTAAAATTTCTGGCTTGAGCTTCAAATGGTTTCTCCATCTTCAATATCTGCTGTATACAAGCTGCTAGAACACTGAGTTTGACAATTTGCGATCAAAACGCAATGTTATACTCCCGTCATCAGTCGATTTCTCGCAAAGGACATTCATATAAGCATATATAGTGTGAAGGCCGGAGTTTCAGAATCGTTTGATCGAGAAGGCTGGTTTCCCCAATACAGTGCTGAATATGAATATGATTATGGTGTATTTCATTCTGGCAAAGGAAATGACGTAACACCATGCAAGCATATACAGCCACCTAATTCCCACACCCTGGTTAGTTATCTTCAATCTGTGCTCCGTTGAAGCTGAAGGCAGAGTTTTGTGATGTGATACCAGTTCAGGGAATTTGTGGAGGAACCGAACATTTCCATTCAATGCAGCAAGTTGTGAAACAATCACTTCCATTCTGCAACCTGTAACCATTTGGATAATCTGTACGCGGTAAGACAGACCCTGTGCTCGTGCGTATCCATTTCTGGCCCACTTTCGGCAACTGTAAGGGGTATTCCCCGAAATCAACACCGCGTGATGTCGTCAGTCAATCAGTTAAACTCTACCGACGTTACCCCCAGCGTAACTCGCCATTTTCGAGTCATGTGCTGTCCTACTTCTTCACAATTACAGATCTACAACACCTCTGGGATGATACGGAAATTATTCATATCCGTATCTTTTGTAAGCCCAGACAATAAATGTTTCAGAAGTGGAATGAACAACCTGTAATTTAGCAGATTTCTCGAGTCTGTTCTCCGCCGGATGAACGCCGAACAGTATACGGTGAATATAGCTCCGCGTACTGGAGACACACGATCCGCAAGCCATCTTATGAATGGTGAAGTGTACGCAAATGTGTCATTCTGTTGTGTTTCTTTCAATTGCGAATTTCTCGAAGTTCATTAAAGAATCTCCAGTTTGTGAATCTTCGTCACTATCAGAGAGGCCTTGCTCCATCTACCCCTCAAAGTGAAATCAAGATTGATTGAAATTGTAGTTTAAGGGCCTCTTCCCATACGGATTTCGCGGCCCATCAAGTCAATGTTTTATTTAAATTTTACGGTACATTTCTTAGTTCATTTAAGATCTTTTGAAAGTGAAATCAAGCGATAGTACTTCAGACTATATAGGCCAGGGCTACGCTTTACCTATAACTATTTCGCACTCCGATATTGTGGCAACTGATTATTATTACAGCTCGTCTGGCCAAAGAGAACCTTGCACTGTAGGACCAGAAGTTAACAGAGATGCTAGTTATGTCAGCTGATTGGTTAACTGGGCCAAAATCCACAAACCGGAAGTGGAAATCACGGAATCATCTGATTGGACAGTTAGTGACGCTGTTTTCGTTTAACTTTCTAGTATTCCGTTAGTCATCTGACTTCATGACACGCATGAGCGTTATTTCAAACTGGAATTTAAGGAGTAAAATGGAAATCGAAGCAACAGTCCCTTTGATATTTTGACTCACGTGAGTGGCGATTATAAGTGCATTATACAAACACCTTGAAAAGTATTGGGGTCTGATGTTTCGATGGATACAAATCTACCCCACCGTAATATGGTATGGCTGATAGCCATGTGAATGGATTGGTATGGACATGGAATGTCCTGGTACATAGCGATGGTGGGATATTACTGGAACTCGTAAGCAAGCCAGATTTATTTTTATGAATTGGTATATGTTATCGGGCTCGTTTTGTCCGAATAAAGGGCGAAAACTTCACGAAGGATATGCCGCAGAACAAAATGGCACAAACTGGCACGTCCTGCGTTCCACCGTACATCAGCATATCCTACGGCTTGTAGCCGTTGGAAATGAATATCACGTCGGTTCCACTGGTCATCCAGATTGCTGGTTATGATACTGATTGATTGATTGAAATTGCAGTTTAAGGGCCGCTTCCCGTACGGATTTCGCAGCCCATCAACTCAATGTTTTATTTTAATTACACGTTACATTTCTTAGTTCGTTAAAGATGTTTACAAGCGCTGTATTATCAAATAAACCAAATTATCAAATTATGATACTGCCAAGCGACAATTAAATATATATTAGAACAAATCCTTTCAGTAATTAACTGGATAATTCAGACACAAACATGCTGTTCTAGTGTAAAACATGATATGATATGTGCACAATGTCCATGTGTTTTGCAATTACCCAACTGTCGTTATTATTGTCTATTTTGAGTTCAGTGCCAAGTCATGGATCAATAATATCTGTAAGATTTCATTATTTCTTTTTTTTATTGTCTTTCATAAATGTATCAGGTATTTTAATTGCCTTTCTAATACTGTCGAGTCGTGTATTACAATTTGGTGACTGACTGGAATTCAATGGCAGTTGAGTAATATAAATTTGCATTGTATATATATTGTTATGTTGAAATGCAGAAACATTGAAGCTTAGTTAAAGGACAGAATTCCCCTTTTTCAATAAACGCGATGCTACGAATTTCACCAAGTTGACCGAACAGCAAACATTATATTCCTGGTTGTGTTCTAAAATAGAAAATAACTGTCTACTGATATGCAAGCAATCTGGTTGGCTAGTAGATCCAAATGTGCTCATTTGTACCAGCTTCGAACCGTACCACCAGCTGAAGTATGATCAGATATGGGGTGTGACGAAGGACCTTCTCGCAAAGGAATCAAATTTTGCCATCAATGCAGGATGGAACTAGACTTGGATATCGATTGTTTCCATTTTTGTGGAACTCTTCCAACAGAGGTCTATTCTTATATAAATTGGTAGATGCTATTGAAAATATGAAACACTGTATCCCAATCGATGTCAAACTCTCCACGAGGGACTTGCCGCAAAAAAGCCACTAGAACCTCTGCTGTCTTTATTCTGTGGGGACTATTGTCTTTATTCTGTTGAGCTATACAGTTCTTCTTCGTATTTGAGCACCATGTCGTTGCTTATATACGTGGGCCGTGCGCAATTGCTCCGCAGTTCCATTTCTTCTGAGTTTGCATTCCTCAATTTCTTCGAGAATATTTAGTTTATCGGTTGGTTCTACCTTTGTCAAATCAGAAATACTTGATATATATCTTATCGCGGTCGCCCTATTTTCTAATTTCGAACGCTTTACTTACCTGGTCAGAGGCCGAGTTGTATATTTGTTGACGGGCTGTATTTCGGTCCTATCATGCATATAGCAGCGGAATTTGGCAGAAAATATACCTGGAGGATCGTGAGGTCATAATAACTTCGTAATGTCGTCACCACAACTCCGCGATAGTGCAGATAAAGTTTAATTTCTTATTTGTATATATTAGTTCTTTTGTTTTTATATAGGCATATAAAACAACCGGAAGGGTATATAATTGACGTAATCTGACTCATATTAGAGATTGTGCATATAGTATCGACACTATAGCCAGTAACCTTAAAGGACATGGTGCGATTTGGTGAGGACTTGAGCCCAAATGTGGCGCGGTTTATGTGCCAGAATGAAATATAACGATAAAAAGAATTGTTTTCATTAGCATAAACACTATTGTGTTTCACGGGGTAAAGAAAACTACCTCACAAAAAGGGAGATAAAAAAGGCCCAATAAAATCAAATATATATCGAACTGAGAGACATTCGTCATAGGCGACCATGGACATATATTATCCGCATTGGATGATATTAACAACACAAATTGTCATCTATCTAATTTGCAAAATAATAGACGACATATTTTGTTCTCTATTCAAAATTAGACTGTGTGCACTTTCATTGGGAAATCACTGTGACGACATGTAACAATATATAAGCTAAATCACCTGAAGATTTTGAAATGTCATAATGAATACATCAAAAGTTATTGAGCAAAAACGACCTTTTTTACCTCCATTTTAGAGAGGTAGTTCCCTCTAATCTGCTGCATACTTTTGAGTAATTTTTAGGCTTAGCTTTCTTGAATAACAGAATCTGGAATTTCCCTAATCTCTATGTAATTATATAAAGATTGACAGACGAGAACCAAGATGAGTATCACGAGATATAATCATTGTTTAAATAGGTAGGTATTGACCAAGTTGGTTTTCATACTCATATATCCACAGAGATAATTCTGTGATGTTTTCACCTCGAAATGTGAGATTTTGCTTGAAAGCGCTACTGTCAGTAGTTAATCTATAGAGTCCAATTTACAGCGTCTAACAAGAGTTACACTGAGCGAGAAATGATGTATTTTATGCTGACTATAAAACGTTTATACATGATACTCTATTTTGACACACAGATAGCACGTCATTGTGTGACAAATCCTCGCTCAACAGCTTCTCCTCTGTCGACCCGCGTGGAAGCTGAGGTGGCCGAGTGGTTTGGAGCGCCTGCATTCACTACTAGCGATTTGGTGCCAAACTCTGAGGGCGCGGGTTCGACTCTCGCACGAAACTGTCCCATCCATCACAAGTATTTGTGCTTTATTACGAAAGTGTCATCCTGAAAATAATTGGATATAAACACTAGGCAGACGTTTAATAATATACAGAATATCGCGACATATGCTTGGCATAAATCAATAAAAACCACGCTGAGAAGTCTCGGTGCTAATGTGATATTTATGAACAGTTTTCTATTATATGTATGATATTGCGTAAATGATGAATCAAACAATACTCACATATATAAGGTTAAATATTGTATGATTATTTTTGTTACTTAATTGTGCGCACATCATGTTTTGTAAATAATATTCTCTTTCGATAGTTATATATATGCAAACTGTGCAGTTTGTTCATACATAATGTTAGACTTGGGTCATTCTCGTAATATTGAAAAATCCATTGCTGTATTGTTTTAATGTGAAAATTATGGTCGAATAAAACATGTCTATTGGGCTATGAGTTATTGGTCGAGTTCTGTTAGTGTTACTGATTTTGGGTGGATGGATATGAGATGTGCGTTAATTGTAGATTCACCTGGGGTGTCGTTGTGCACACTCGAGGTCATGATAAGTATAGGCCTCAGCTTCTCAGAGCTTGTCGTGAGAGGCGACGAACCGGGGTACCCGTGAGGTTCCCGGGTGTGAAAAGGAATAGAACCCCACTCGTGGAGTCCCGGGTGTTAAAAGGAATAGGACCCTACCCGTGTGGTTTCCGGGTGTGAAAAGGAATAGGAACCAAACCTCGTGATATGACTTCAATAGTGTTGAAAGCGACGTTAAATCATATTCACTCACTTACTCACTCGCGTTAATTGTGACTGAGTTAACCTGAGATATGGTGTGACTGATTATTGTAGTTTCCTGGGGTGAAGGGGTATATTGCATACCAATAGACGAAGTGACTGAGTAATTCGGAGGTACATGGTATGACTGAGTATACGTAGTTTCCTGGGGTGAGTGAGTTATTTTGCACCGATATACGGAGCGACCTGGCCTTCCTCCTATCTCAGGGACGACAAAATATTGAGAGCTGACAATCAGTGACTCACAGGCCCCAGTGTCTGGACAGTAGAATTTAAATTCAGTATAATTTAAATAATTTAATTTTTTTTAAGTCATCCTATAATACAGAGAGGAAAAGGTATTGCACGCGCCATATTGGATTTGCCCGCCAAATACGAAAAACAAAGTAAAGTTTTCACATTAAAAACTGTTTAACTGACCGTGTTACTGGTGTCCACTCAATTTTGAAACCTTTGTTATGCCATCTAACCCTACGGGAAATCTCAGATCGCCGTTTTATTGGTATAAATCCGTCTCTGAAAACAGTAAACTTACGGCTTCTGTCAGCCGCTCTCTGCCTCCACTGGGACGTAAATTGCTGTCTACGTCATCGCTTTCGGCATTCTCAAAGAGAGCCGTGTCTACCCGCGGGAAAACTGGTGACATTTTTGAATCTCCAATTTCAACGCGAGGCAGCATGACATCACTCGCTCGCGGGTAGACACGCAAAATGGTACATCTTCAGAAAATTTATGACTTAACCTGAAGATCACAAGATCATCAGATAAGCAAGAACAGTGCGATCAGACAACATGCAGGCGAAAGTACGGTATAATTGACGTAATTCGTTGTTTTCCGCGTTTCAATGGTTGATCTTCAATGCAGAATCTAGGTCAACTAAATTTATGTCCGCTGCTTCAAACGAGTAGGCCATAAAGTTCAACGTTCAGTTTTATTTTTTTAACAACAAAACTTGCATAATGATAGCAACAAAAGTACATATCATAGGGCGTGTGAACAGTACTATGTAGTGAATGAAGAACAGAAATGCTGCAACTGCCTTGCCCTGATCAAGTACATGTCACGCTAAGAACCTGGGAGAGGTCATAAATTTGCGGTAGACACGGCTCTCTTTGAGAATGCCGAAAGCGATGACGTAGACAGCAATTTACGTCCCAGTGGAGGCAGAGAGCGGCTGACAGAAGCCGTAAGTTTACTGTTTTCAGAGATGGATTTATACCAATAAAACGGCGATCTGAGATTTCCCGTAGGGTTAGATTGCATAACAAAGGTTTCAAAATTGAGTGGACACCAGTAACACGGTCAGTTAAACAGTTTTTAATGTGAAAACTTTACTTTGTTTTTTCGTATTTGGCGGGCAAATCCAATATGGCGCGTGCAATACCTTTTCCTCTCTGTATTATAGGATGACTTAAAAAAAATTAAATTATTTAAATTATACTGAATTTAAATTCTACGTTCCAGACACTGGGGCCTGTGCAGTGACTGTGTAGTTTATCATCTCAGGTTCATTCTACATGGGCGTATTTGTATAACCCTCTGGTCAGAAAAATTTCCACGAGGAAAAGTCGGCAATAGACTGTTTGATTTCACACCAGATTATTATTTACTTTTCTAACTGTAGTTTTTTTAGGAGAAATTACACGAATAATAAAATTGAAAAATCGGAACGAAGAGCGACTAAAAATGTCTTTCTGAAAATGATGTCACTGTGACATCATCAGATGACGTCACTGTGACATCATCAGAGCTATCATCTTGGATTTTTTTACATTTTCTTGTAGCGCCTGACCCAAGGGTATAGTGTAGTAAGTTTCAACTCTGGGCTTTTATGGGCTTTATTCCCGCCATCCACATTTCTACAACTGTCAATCTCATGTTATCATATAAATAATATATATAATTTTTTTCTTTCCCTTATATGACACTGAATATGTATTTCTCCATGGATATTTGGTGAATAAAATCTAATCTAATCTAATCTAACTCACTAGCTCAAAGAGAAAGAATCCCCTGCCTCCTCCTAACATATACATGTTATTAGCTCTTTCTTTTGACATTCATATTTCGCTCCTCAAAGTTCTTCTCGTTTCTTCAGAATAAAACACACACGGGCAATTCATGTATTTGAGTTGCGTTGCGTCTAGCCCGAAAACATCGGCTAAGGAGTCTATTTCTTGGTTGTTGTTGCTGAATCTTACTCCTTAGCCCGAATGACTGATAGAGCCTGAAATGGAAATAACTAAATAAGACGTCATTCGTTCGAGATCTTTAACTGCACACGGCGTGGGGAATTGAGACAGAGGCACAAAAAGCATTTTATCGAATAAATAATATGATTTGGCATCTCCAGCACTATGACAACCACCTAATGACTCCTTTAATTAGACGGAATCTGCCATCAAACACGGATTTTGTCAACAAAACCGTTGTGTTTCTTTCTCCACAGTTTACAGGGACATGCGCAGAATGGGGTTGACCTTTTGGCTCACGTCATCAAGAAATCGATCCATGCTGGTTTTAAACCAATAGCGACGTGTGTTTATTCACGTGATCAGAAAGGTCACGAGATAAAAATAGCGAAGGTCATATTCTCACAAGATGTCAGAAAGGCGCGAAAACGTTAAAATCAATCGAGGTTTTTCTCACACATTTGATCACATTTTGTCAGCATCAAAACAATCATGATAGATGATACATGGACAAAGAAGCTCAGGTCGGTCAAACTGTATCAAATTGGCATATTATTTATCTCCCGTTTCGTTATTTTCGTCAGCGAAAGATTGCGAAAAGACACTTTTCGGAACAGCAGATTTTATCGCGAAAATTTAACCTATACCCTCAATCTGAGCTGTGATAGGAATGCCACGCCCCCTTACCCTATATTTACCTATTACAGCCAGAGTTTCTGAGCTACGTTGCGTTAGAAATTTCAGTTTTATACGCGCAACTCTTATAGATATTTAGGGCCTATTTAGGTCTAGTCTTCAATAGTAACGGAAACTTTAAAATATCACTGTCCAATTTGGCTGGTAGAGCAAATAAGGTCTTGTAATCAGCATACGTGATATTAAACCAATTTGGGTTGTAAGCTTTTTTGACTCTACCATTATGCCTATTTTGGTTCCATGACAGTTCCTCACGTAGTTCCCCACACTGACATTTCCCACAAGACTATTCCCCACATTGACAATTCCCCAAACAGGACGGTTCCCCACATTGACAGTTCTCCACATGAGGCTATTCCCCACATTGATAGTTGCCCACATGGAGATTTTCCCACATACATTTTACATATGAAATTAAGTTCTAGCAGTAAGTCAACAATTTATTACTAGCAAATGCATTTTTATAAGCATATTTAGCGCTTTTGCTCCACATGAACATTTTTCCCACATACATTTTTAATGCGAAGTTTTAGTAAGGAATCAAGTGAACAAGTCAGGAAATGAACAACTCGGGAAATATAATAAATAATTTGAATAATATTCATGTCACTTTATTATCTGTGTGTATACATCTGTATGTATACAAAGAACAGACACTATATACGTATGGTTAGTTTACAGTTACAGGTTCCATTTACATATGTCTTGTCGAAATAGTCAACCAGAGGTTCAAAGGACCTGGTACGATAAGATGGTCAAACGGCCCCGGCGAGCAGTCCATCCACAGTGTGTCACGTGACTCCAGTGAAATTGAATGGATTCGGGTTGACCGCCGAGAGCGAAGTTCGCAAGGCCAAGCATATTTTACTCGTGGTTTTACACCCTTTTCCCTGTTATCAAATTGAAGGTGTTATATGATATCTTCGTGCCTTCCGTGTTACGTTAATGCCGTTAATTGCATCAATAAAAAGTTGAATACGGAAATTAAATGAATAGATTTTACTCGTCAATCGCTGTATTGAGTGTCCGCAAGTCTCATTTTCTTAAAGAGAACCAACGGCAACTCTCGTAAGGATTATTTTTGTTTTGGCGTGTGCAAATAACTGTAAATATACCCTCCTGTGCGGTAGGTGACGAGCATCCTATATGGCGTTCGACTGGCAACCACGCACAATGTGGTGAATAATATAAGGGTAATCAGCAATGTTTAAAGTTGTCAATGCATATGCTCTTAGTTCATCGTGCCCATAGTAACTGTTGCACGACCAGTTTCATTTGACCGAAAGGTCCTTCTGGGTTTACGCTGATCACCAGCTGCACATGCGATACATCTTTATTTATGGCAGAACTGTTGTCGGTAAGGATTAAAATAGATACGCTATGGCCGCAAACTGCATTTGTCTATTTACTCAGTATGATTGGTCAACAGATAATATTCTCATTTGGCCTTGATGGCAAGACCATTGTTGATATCGCCTACATCCTAAACGGTAGCAAATATTTTTCATCATGGACATATATATATACATATTTATGTACGAATTCAACGCACAAAAGACGACTTCTGATACTACTAAATACTAAGTTCATCAAATCAGCCCAGATATTGTTGTATGCAATTCTCTAATCACGTGGGCAAAGCTAGCATGCACGGGAAGAGATAACGCCGCAACATTTGCTGAATATTATATCTTGAGATATAGACCATTTCCACTCATTCTTTCTACTAACAAATATTCTCATATATATTGTAATTATGGTGAAAAATCGAAAATTGCATAAATCTACCGAAAAATTTTGGACGAATATTTTGGGATTCGAACCAGCAGATCATCAGTCAAACGAAAACTTTTCTCGCGACTCTATCCATTCGGCCAGCTCATACTCGTACAAATAACGTTGCTCCAATTATCGTATTTGGAATTGAACACCAAATGATCAAAAACAATATTCCATAAAGTTTCATTTTTTATATGAAGATAAACGATAACCAAAACGTGCTTTGTTGAACAACTAGGGATTCAAAAGAGGACTGTTATGTGTGAAAATCTTTGTGGTTATAGTTTATCTTCATATATTTACAGATAGGCAAACCGTGTTTTTTTCAACCAAAAACTGTCAATTTCACACAAATCTACCACTTTGGAGAGCTCTTGTTGAAAAACCATGGCACTCATGCTCCCAATATTTCAAAGAGAGTTAAAAGAAATGCCATAGTTCATGGTAATCGAGGCGAGAATTTCATATTTTAAGTTTCATTTTTCATCTACAGTCGTACCTCACCTGGGGCGGTTTTTCAACCTTAACGTACAAGGTCCTTTTTTGGGTTAGATCGGAGAAGAAACAAAGAGTTCTGTTTATGGAGTCTCTCTATCCATTATTGTTGACTTACTAATTGAACCGAATTTCAAATGTAACGAGAGATCCTGAAGGATCTTGGCGCCCACCATTGTCCGATAATTGTAAGCTAATGACAAGAGGATCTTTTTGTCCATTGTTACTAAGACGATTGAGTTGTAATTTTGTTTACAGAATTTCGAATCTGAGCGAAAAAGATCGGAAAAGGGACACTGGAAAACACCAAGATATAATCGGTTGTTATAGTACAAGAGAAATGAGCAAAGTTAGTCTGAAAGTGAATGTACATGTACGGAGGATCCTTCGTCTTCGTTTTGTAGTATTTTTATTTTATTTATTTTTTTGCACGTGACATCATTGGGTACTGGAAGCGAAGAAAAATCTCTTTGACACTTTGGCATACTTAAGATTTTATAATTAGGAACGAATGCTAATTCTGTTCTGTTTACTGGACTAGTTTGAGATATCCCTTTTAAGATACCATGCTCGAAAATAGTAAGATGGTACAATATTTAATAGTGAAGGGATCCGGTCCGAGCAGTAATGTTGAAACTTCGAATTTGAGAGTGTCTGAATCCTGATTATTTTCCTTGGATCGAAACATGCAGTAGTTTACAGTTGTCGAGTTGTGACATTGTGTCACAAGAGTGACGTCCCTTCATGTAGCTGACCCGCCGGCAGACGAAAGGGTGGGGCAGTTCACTTGCAACTGCATGGACTAAAGAAAACTGATTTAAAATTTGAAGAAATACATTTTAATTCCGAATTATTTGAACTCCTTGATATGGAAGGTGAAGATATGGATATTCTCTATAGTCAATATATAGAATATGCCCCACCGTTTGATCCGCCGACTCTTGTGATGCAACGTCACAACTCGGGAATACCGTAAAATTGGATTTCGAATCGGACCAAAAAGGTATCTTGCACAACTAGGCCCATTGTGGGACCTGTGTACCAAATTTCAGAAAGATCCATAAAATATTTCCTGAGAATTCACGATAACAATGTTTCAAGGGGAAATTCAAGATCGCCACCTGGCAGCCATATTGGATTTTCGAATTTCGGACCAAAAAAGGTATCTTGCACAACTGGGCCACAGGGGGAATCTGTGTACCAAATTTGAGGAAGATCCATGCAGTACTTCTTGAGAAATCATGATAAAGTTTCATTGGGAAATCCAAGATGGGCGCCTGGTGGCCATATTGGATTTTCGAATCGGACCAGAAAAGGTATCTTGCACAACTAGGCCCCATGTGGGACCTGTGTACCAAATTTGATAACGATCCATGCAGTAGTTCCTGAGAAATCGCAATAACAAAGTTTCATGGGGAAATCCAAGATGGCCGCCTGATGGACATATTGGATTTTGGAATCGGACCAGAAAAGGTATATTTATTGCTCAAATCTACACCTGCTATTGAATGCTATTGTATGCTATTATCCTTCTTTGAATTCATGCCTGCGTAATTACACCAGGCTTGTATCATTTCAAGAAGGATAATAGCATACAATAGCAGGTTTGATTTGATAATGAATACCAACATTGTTTATAAATGTTTAATGTTGAGCAACTGGACCACAAGGGCAACCTGTCTACCAAATTTGAGAAAGATCCAGGCAGTACTTCCTGAGAAATCCCGATAAAGTTTCATGGGGAAATCTAAGATGGCCGCCTGGTGGCCATATTGAATTTTCAATTTGAACCGAAAGAGGTATCTTGCACAACTAGATCATAAGGTGAACCTGTGTGCCAAATTTGAGAAAGATCCATGATGTACTTCCTGAGAAATGACGATAACAAAGTTTCATGAGGAAATCCAAGATGGCTGCCTGGTGGCCATATTGGATTTTCGAATCGGACCAGAAAAGGATTCTTGCACAACTAGACCCCAAGGGGAACCTGTGTACCAAATTTGAGAAAGATCCATGCAGTACTTCCTGAGAAATGACGATAAAGTTTCATGGGGAAATCCAAGATGGCTGCCTGGTGGCCATATTGGTTTTTCGAATCGGACCAGAAAAGGTATCTTGCACAACTAGACCCCAAGGCGAACCTGTGTACCAAATTTGAGAAAGATCCATGCAGTAGTTTCTGAGAAATCACGATAACAAGGTTTCATGGGGAAATCCAAGATGGCTGCCTGGTGGCCATATTGGATTTTTGAATTGAACCAAAAAAGGTTTCTTGCACAACTAGACCCCAAGGGGAACCTGTGTACCAAATTTGAAAAAGATCCATGCAGTAGTTCCTGAGAAATCGCGGTAACAAGAATTGTTTACGGACGGACTGACGACGGACGACGGACGGACGGACGACGGACGGACGACGGACGACGGACCACGGACGAAAAGTGATTTGAACAGCCCACCATCTGGTGATGGTGGGCTAAAAATGTATGTGGAAAAAATCTTCATGTGGAGCAAAAGCGCTAAATATGCTTATGAAAATGCATTTGCTAGTAATAAATTGTTGACTTACTGCCAGAAACTAATTTCATATGTAAAAATGTTTATGGGAAAATCTCCATGTGGGGAAATGTTAATGTGGGGAATTGCCTCATGTGGGGAACTGTAAATGTCGAGGACTGTCCTGTGTGGAGAATTGTTAATGTGAGGAACTATCTTGTGGGGAACTGTCAGTGTGGGGAACTGCCTGTGTGAGGAACTGTCTGTTCCCCGCCTATTTTAACATATGGATTCGATGTATGGACTGGCTATCTCAAAGAGTCAACCGATATTGGTAAACTGTTAAGTACAGTAATAGTATATAGCAAGCATATACACTATTATTGACCTCTTTGCACTTAAACTTGTGGCGGTCACGTGGCGGAGGTCAAAGGTCATTGAGTGCACTTGAGCTGACCTGTATCCTTTCATCCCGTCTCTGACCTTGGATCATGTTTAGACATGTTAGGGGATTCCTCCGCGGTAATGCGGTTTGGCGGTGATGCGGTCTGCCTCCGCGGACAGAAAGTAGTCCCAAATACGTGGGTTTTCATGACAATGTTCGGCAATCTTCAGGGGCGAGAGGGGCCCCTAGTGGACTGATTGGGTCGAGTGAGGTATCAAAGTGAAGCGCTCCTCGAGGGCCATCATGGGTGGGTGTGTGTAAAATTAGGATTTGTACCGAAAATATAAAAAGCGGAACACGGACTTTACCACTAAAATAGGGAAAAACTCCTATCAACCCTATCCCAAAGGGCTAATATCGGTCCCTGGCTTATCGGGGCCTGCTGAGAGAGAGTGGGGGTGTGGGTGTATGTAAAATTAGGATTTGTCCCGAAAATATAAAAAGCGGAACACGGACTTTACCCCTAAAATAGGGGAAAACTCCTATCAGCCCTATCCAAAAGGGGTCATATCGATTCCCGGGCTTATCGGGACCTGCCTATCAAGTCATGGGTGGGTGCATGTAAAATTAGGATTTTTCCCGAAAATATAAAAAGCGGAACACGGACTTTACCCCTACAATAGAGGAAAACCCCTATCAATCCTATCCCAAAGGGCTAATATCGGTCCCCGGGCTTATCGGGTTCTGCCTGGAGTGGGTGTATATAAATTTAGGATTTGTCCCGAAAATATAAAAACGGAGCACGGACTTTACCCCTAAAATAAGGGAAAACCTCTATCAACCTTATCCAAAAGGGCTAATATCGGTCCCGGGTTTATCGGGGCCTGCCTATCAAGTCAATCGGGGGGGTGTATGTAAATTTAGGATTTGTCCCGAAAATATAAAAAGCGGAACACGGACTTTACCCCTAAAATAGGAGAAACTCCTATCAACCACGTCTAGTGGGACTTATCGGAGCCTTCCGACAGAGGTAGGACGGGGTAGTGGGTGCATGTAAATTGAGGATTTGTCCCGAAAATATAAAAAGCGGAACACGGACTTTACCCCTACAATAGGGGAAAACTCCTATCAACCTTGTCCAAAAGGGTTAATATCGGTCCCTGGCTTATCGGGGCCTGCTGAGAGAGGTAGGGTGGGGGAGTGGGTGTATGTAAATGATAAATGTAGGATTTGTCCCGAAAATATCAAAAGCGGAACACGGACTTTACCCCTACAATGGGGGAAAACTCCTATCAACCTTGTCCCTATAGGGCTAATATCGATCCCTGGCTTATCGGGGCCTGCTGAGAGAGGTAGGGTGGGGATTAAGAGTAGTATAGAAAGCAACAGCTTTGGGGCCCCGAGCTCCGAGCTCCGGCCTGCCTCATTCCCGAGCTCCGAGCTCCGAGCTCCCGACTACTATATTCCCGAGCTCCGAGCTTCCGTCGTTACGCCTTAACGCCCTAGCATAACGCCTTGGCGCCATGATATACACAGAAGAAAGAAAAACAACATCAAAGATGAGAGATGAGAGAACAACAACAACAACATGTTTTTTTTCATATGGTTTATTCTCCCCTCCAGTACATCATACCCACGCTGGGGGAGCCGCGTTGGGTATGTTTACAATTCAAGAAGACTTTTGTCCAATCAGAGGCCACCATTTGGCGCTGTATCAGTCATATACGTTCTTGCCGGTTACTGCGTTAGATGTATTCTCGGCTGCTCTTGTCCAATCAGAAGTCGCCGTTTCAGGAACTTTCATCTTTGCTCGGTGTGACCTAATCGTCGTCGGGCAGGCCTGGATATTGTTCGGGCAGCATGTCCTGAAAGAGTTGTTTGTGCATCCTGATCGCATTTTCCAGGGCCTCGGTGGGTGATAGCCCCATATCCTCTTCCAAGTGACGCTTGGTCTTCATGATGGACCTGTGCGTGGGGTCGCCTTTCATTTCAAGCGGTAGTAAGGTATACTGTTCATAGATCGCCATGGTTGTTTTCCTGATGCAGGGGCGCATTTGGGTGTACGCCTGTTGTAAGTTATCCTGTCCGGCGTCCTCGATCGCTGCAGCATGAGTATTGATAGCTGCTGTCACAATACGATCCCAGAAGGAAGGTTCTGCCTCACTTTCTTGGTATGTAGGCTGACTATCTGAGGTCAAGCTCCCCTTATCAGTAGATAGACTCTCATCAATTTCTGTATCGGCTTCTTGTGCCTCGGAGTCTTCAATCCCATGTATATTTTTCTCGTGTCGCATCATATCGTAACGACTGGTGAACGTGCGTTGGCACTCAGAGCAAGTATAAGCCATATTGACGGTTGAACGTCGACTGTGCGTGTTTTGGCAATACACTTGCTTTTATAGACAGTAACGCCCGTCAACGCTTAGCTTAACGCTTCAACGCCGTGGTGAACTAGCTCAGAAGCCCTGATTTTCATGGAATTGCCACCAATACATCAAAATGCAGTGACGCCCGTCGTTACGCCTTAACGCCCGTCTCAACGCCCGTCAACATCCGTCGTTACGCCTTAACGTGACCGGAAGTGACCTTTGACCCTGCGCTGCTCGGAAGTGACGTCATCGTACGCAGGCGCACACAGACACACATACCTGGTGCACCCTGTACCCTATAGCGGCTATAGGATGCACCAGGGTGCGGGTGCACCAGGTGTGTGTATCTGTGTGCGCCTGTGTACCATGACGTCACTACCCAGCAGCGCAGGGTCAAAGGTCACTTCCGTTCACGTGGTCAAAGGTCATTTCCGGTCACGTGACCGAAAGTGCACTCAGAGTTCAAAGGTTAATCGGCCTTCAAAACCCCTTTATCGCTCGTTAAGGCGCTGAGACGGACGTTAAGGCGCTGAGACGGACGTTAAGGCATTGAGACGGGTGTTGACGGGTGTTGAGACGGGCGTTAAGGCGCAACGACGGGCGTTGACGGGCGTCACTGCATTTTGATGTATTGGTGGCAATTCCATGAAAAATCAGGGCTTTTGAGCTAGTTCACCAGCGCGTTGAAGCGTTAAGCTAAGCGTTGACGGGCGTTACTGTCTATAAAAGCAAGTGTATTGCCAAAACACGCACAGTCGACGTTCAACCGTCAATATGGCTTATACTTGCTCTGAGTGCCAACGCACGTTCACCAGACGTTACGATATGATGCGACACGAGAAAAATATACATGGGATTGAAGACTCCGAGGCACAAGAAACCGATACAGAAATTGATGAGAGTCTATCTACTGATAAGGAGAGTTTGACCTCAGATAGTCAGCCTACATCCCAGGAAAGTGCGATTGCTGAGAGTCTATATACTGATACGGAGAGCTTGACCTCAGATAGTCAGCCTACATACCAAGAAAGTGAGGCAGAACCTTCCTTCTGGGATCGTACTGTGACAGCAGCTATCAATACTCATGCTGCAGCGATCGAGGACGCCGGACAGGATAACTTACAACAGGCGTACACCCAAATGCGCCCCTGCATCAGGAAAACAGCCATGACGATCTATGAACGGTATACCTTACTACCGCTTGAAATGAAAGGCGACCCCACGCACAGGTCCATCATGAAGACCAAGCGTCACTTGGAAGAGGATATGGGGCTACCACCCACTGAGGCCCGGGAAAATGCGATCAGGATGCGCAAACAACTCTTTCAGGACATGCTGCCCGAACAATATCCAGGCCTGCCCGACGAAGAGTCTTCTTGAATTGTAAACATACCCAACGCGGCTCCCCCAGCGTGGGTATGATGTACTGGAGGGGAGAATGAACCATATGAAAAAAAAACATGTTGTTGTTGTTGTTCTCTCATCTCTCATCCTTGATGTTGTTGTTTTCCTTTCATCTGTGTATATCATGGCGCCAAAGCGCTATGCTAGGGCGTTAAGGCGTAACGACGGGCGTTAAGGCGTAACGACGGAAGCTCGGAGCTCGGGAATATAGTGATCGGGAGCTCGGAGCTCGGAGCTCGGGAATGAGGCAGGCGGGAGCTCGGAGCTCGGAGCTCGGGGCCCCAAAACTGTTGCTTTCTATACTACTCTTAATCCCCACCCTACCTCTCTCAGCAGGCCCCGGTAAGCCAGGGACCGATATTAGCCCTATAGGGACAAGGTTGATAGGAGTTTTCCCCCATTGTAGGCGTAAAATCCGTGTTCCGCTTTTGATATTTTCGGGACAAATCCTACATTTACCATGTACATACACTCACTCCCCCACCCTACCTCTCTCAGCAGGCCCCGATAATCCAGGGACCGATATTAGCCCTTTTGGACAAGGTTGATAGGAGTTTTCCCCTATTGTAGGGGTAAAGTCCGTGTTCCGCTTTTTATAATTTCGGGACAAATCCTCAATTTACATGCACCCACTACCCCATCCTACCTCTGTCGGCAGGCTCCGATAAGTCCCACTAGACGTGGTTGAGAGTTTCCC
>JAVTVY010054368.1:0-28602 GCA_036873755.1 Hanleya hanleyi | reverse complement strand
GGGCGTTGGGAGATTTACATTATAGCTGTTGTCATATTGAAAATGCTTGAGTTTTCCATGCATGGCTGTTCTTAACTTAAGTTATACAATATCTTTAACTCTTGCATGGATATCTAAGTTTTGCATGTCCAATTTTCAGCATGACTTGTTAACTTCTTGGTGTTTTCTTGAAATGGTAGCTTTCCGCACTCCTTTCCGTTTCTATACTGTCCTATTTAACAAATAACCCTCCATAACTTATTCCATGTACTACATCTATAGCACGATGTTTGCATGATTAACTTATTTTCCCTTAGATTTATTTATTTAGTCCATTTGTTTTTGTAAAGAGCAAACTCAAAGTTAAGTTCTGGCGTACATAAACCTAATCTTATTAGGTTTGAACACGCCATCCAATTTCAAATTAGTAGTAGTAGTAAGATGGCAGATAGCTGGCCACCACGGCCGGAGATACATCGCAACAACAACAACAACACCATACAATATTACCTGATCAGTTTTTAACACTGAATACAACTCTACAACAGGTAATATGAATTAAAGATCGATATTGACTACACTTCTCGGCAAAGAACCAAAATTACTCAACAAACGATTTAGACCTGAAAACTGCATGTATCTCTGGATTTGTCAACTAGATTCATCTCGACAAAGAAATAAATATATTAATTTATTTCTATTTCATCACCAGGCAGCTATCTCATGTCATCACACTCGTCAGTGGCCATTTTCTGCATAATACCCATACAAATATGATCCATTGGCAGGAATTCACACTTTAGCACAATTGGGCATTAATTAGTAGTATTGAGAGTGCATATTGCCTTTTTATCTGGCGGTTCAAAGTGTGTTCATTAGTAGTTGATATATTGAATTAGTATATCATCATTTCACCATATATGGTCATATTGGACTTACCACAGAATAAACAGAATATCATCAGACTTTGAATTCTTGTTTTATCATCTTTATTGAACGTGATATTGATATTCCTGTGTGAATACAATACAATGCCATCAGCCTGGTATTTCATTAATGAATGCCGGATTTGACTTGATACTACGACGGCCGATCAGAGTTCGACATCACTCAGAATAATATAGAACGCAAATCCGTCTCACCTGCCCACCTGACAGCATCACACTTTCAGATATACAATATCTAGTTACGCTGGATATTACACTGGTGTCAGAAGTGGGATGTTGTAATTCTACACAGCATCCAGCGATACGAACCCTGAACAGTGTGGTGGTCATATTTAAATTCTGCCATTCTCAACAGAAGTCATGGCAGAGAGTCCAGATATCGAGGTCACATTTCATCCTCGAATACATAAAGGACATCAAACTGGGCATGGTGATTTTCTACTATGCGACGTGTCAGAGAAAAGTGTTTTGGAAGCAGAAGCAGACTCTGACAACGAAATACCTAACCACGAGGTTAGGGAAGAAGCATCACTACTAGATCACAGTCAGAATTCAAATGGTGGAAACCACAGTGGCACCCCTGGTTCAGCTGCGAGACAAAACTCTAACATGGAGGACAACTGCAGATTTCATCCATCACACCTTCGGCTAAAACCCGAGTCCTACCATGGGGAAGATGACTGGGAAGAGTATTTTCCCCATTTCTCGGACTGCGCCGAGCTTGGTGGGTGGACCGAAAGGGAGAAGGTCCTCGCTTTAGCAACCAGCCTACGAGAGCCAGCACCACTAGATTTGTCAACAGATGCACCTTCCACCACTCGACAGTCTAGGCTGCCATCCAACATACCAAACATCAGATAAAACCATCGCCTTAGAGCAAGACAACTGTTGGAGTATGGGTGCCTGCCACTTTTACCACCTGCCAGACGTGAGTGGGATGCCCCATGCCAAATAATAATTGGAGTCAGAGGACAGGAGAGACAATGGCCACCAATCAATTAGAAGTGCCTTCGCCCAAAGCAGAAGCTAGCTCACTGGGAGGCTGTGGCAATGATGTTAGAGTGGACAGACGCATCTGCTGTCACCATGGGTTTGCAGGATCTGATGGATAAATATAACATGCTCGTCCTTCCCGGGACTAAAGTTCCCAAAGAATCTGGTGCCGAGGTGGTCATGGGGTCGCTAACTAAGGCCAGACTGTACGTCTACCGTACGTTGATGGAAATTGCAACAGACAGTGGTGACAATCCGGATTCGGTGGCGGAGATGGTAATTCAACAGCTAGAGGGCATGAGGGGAGCACGACAAACATCGACTGACAGACTATGTCATGGACTGGGACAAAAGGGTATACCATTGAAGCTCGAGTCCAAGCCGAAGGAGGAGTGATTATGTCATTGTAATTTTTGAACAACAGGGGTTGTTGAGAACTTGGCAGGGGAGAGTGTAATACCCTTGGAGGGATATTTTATAAGTTGTCACACTCTGCCAGGTTGTCGCACTCTGAAAGTTGTTGTTGTATTCACTTTTGACATGATTTGTAACTGTGGTTTTGGGGGTACTAAATGGCGTAAACCAACTACTGGGGCATTGGGGGTGGATTTAAATTTATTAACATAATATATATGCTGTCTGTTGTAAATAAGATTAACTTACCTTGTGCAGTTGATAATATTTTCATCACGTTTGCCTGCTCCTGATCAAGGATGTGGCCATGTTGTTTGTATTTACGAAATATGACCTTGGTGCATGACCTTGTACACCACCAGCTCGTTTATGCTTCTTAAAGCTATTTATTGTAATTTAGAGATTTACTGAAGTTCTTTATATTGTTATAACGCTCAATTTAATTATGACATTCGATGAAGTCCATATGTGCCGATATGGCGGTTTTTATTGGGGACTATTTCTTGGCAAATCGGTACGCCTTTCGTCTGCTATCTGATTCATGAGGAGAAGTCTACATCAAACTTTGCTGATTTTTCACGAAGTATTATTGAATCAGGTAAATATTGCAACAGTTATGAAGCTAATCTTTGAAATGTTTAGAAAATTCTGGTTATATTTTCAACGATCGATGGCTAGAACATAACCATTATTTTTATTGTCAAAGTGACCTACCCTCTCGACTCGCCTTCACTCAGCTCAGCATATGTATCGCCATCTTGTTGTTCTAGCCGTGTCCGAGTGTCATGTTGAGGGAGCGGTGATATTTATATAGTTCTTCCAGTAAAAGTATTTATATATCTAATAACTATAATAAAAACGCTCCTCTTTGACGTCTGGAGCTCCCTCCAATATTATATACTTCAATTAGTAATCGCAATTATTGTCCTGGTAAATAGTTCTCCCGACTTCGGTCCAGCGGTAATCCTGTAATTTGATTGGCTGTTCTGCACCATGTGACCACCAGCATTGGTATAAATAGAGCGCTCCTGACGAAGATGGCAGACTCCCAAGAAACACAATAACGCCCTCAACACCTCTATATGAGAACACCAGGGACAATAGGTTAGACCCACCGCGCAACACATAACAACCCAACTTTCAATAAACAACTCACCGTACTACAATGGAATGCAAATAGCATTGCAAAACACGGAGACAATCTCAAAATCTTAGTAAATGAAATAAGCCCTGACATCATATGTATACAAGAAACATTTCTTAAGCCAGGAAAAAATAAATTTGCAATAAAAGGATATACGCCATATAGACAAGACAGACTAAACGGCCCAAAGGGAGGCAACCTCACACTAGTTAAGGAAGAACTCATACAGCTAGAATTAGACAAGAGCCCAGAAAATGAAGACCTCGAATGGCAAGCTATGCGGGTGTTCCAAAATAATAAACCTATAAATATAGTGAACCTGTACTCCCCTGGCACTCTAAAAACAATATCACAAAAAGAACTTAACAAAATCACCCAAAAATATGACTCGCCAATTATAATCTGCGGCGATTATAATAGCCATAATCCAATCTGGGACGAAACCTGCACCACGTCAGATGATAGGGGTAAATCAGTAGAAAAATGGTTAGATGATAATAACCTCGTATTTCTGAACTCGGGAGAAGGGACTAGAATAGATATGCGAACCGGTAAACTTACTGCAATTGACCTAACAATAGTCTCTCCCGAACTAGCAGTTAAATCAGAATGGGGAGTCCTACCAGATACACTAGACAGCGACCACTTTCCAATCCTGACTAAATTTAGCATGAAACCAGATTTTGAACAGACAGACCCTCTCCCACGCTTCCAATACTCCAAGGCAGACTGGAAAAGCTTCCAAAACGATTGCCAAAGTCTAATACATGACGATATAGTTAGTAATGATATAGAGACTTTCAATGAAAATATAACCAGCAAACTTCTAAACATAGCACAAAAACATATTCCAGTTACGAATAAGCGACCCAACAAAAATCCAGTGCCTTGGTGGGACCAAGAGTGTGGAAAGAACATCGCAGCAAAGAAAAAAGCACTCAGAAAATTCAAAAAAGCCGGCTCCAGAGTGATCATGAAATATATAAGGAACTGAAAAGAATAGCAGAAAAAAGCGTCAAAGAAGCCAAATCAAGATGCTGGGAAGATTTCTGCAACACTATAGATACGAAAACTAACTCAAAGAAAGTATGGAATAAAATAAAAAGCATTCAAGGGAAAGCAACTAACACAATACCCATACTAAACAAAACAAAGAGAACTAATCTCGAAAAGGCAGAATATCTTGCTGAATCATTCGCATCAAACAGTAGCGATAGCAACCTGAAACCAGAATTCAGAAAAATCAAACAAGAAACGATCCTGGAAAATGACACAAATGATTATATAGAAAACTACCTTAACGGAGACTTTAATATCAATGAATACAGAAAAGCTTTACACTCTAAAAAAGAAAGTTCACCCGGCGAAGACAAACTAGGGTATACAATCCTAAAGCACCTACCAAACACCACTCAGAAACTAATCCTAAAACTAATTAATGTGAGCTGGAAGACCAAACAACTCCCGAACAAATGGAAATCATCTATTGTTATCCCAATACCAAAACCTGGTAAAGACCCATCAGATGGTAAGTCATATAGGCCGATCTCACTCACGTCTAATTTATGCAAAATTATGGAAACCATGGTCAAAAACAGACTTGAATATCACCTGGAAAGCAACCACTTGTTAAACAAAACACAAAGCGGTTTTCGGAAAAAAAGAAGTACTTTAGACCACATAGCCAGACTCCAACACTCAATCAAAAAGGGTAATGCCAAACACCAATATACATTAGGCATTTTCTTGGATATAGAAAAGGCGTTTGACCTTGTATGGCAGGACGGGATTATCACCCAATTAAACAACCTAGGAATTAAGGGCAGGATACAACACTGGATAAAAAATTTTCTTCATGACCGAAACTTCAAAGTTCGTATTGGTAAGACCATGTCCATGGACCACCAGCTAGATAACGGCACCCCACAGGGCAGCGTCATAAGCCCCACCCTTTTTAACATCCTGATAAATGGCCTGGCCAACGAAATTGACACAAAACATCCTGAAATTGAACAATCACTTTTTGCTGATGATGCTGCCATGTGGAAATCTGCTGGCTCGATAAAAAAATTAACAAGTATAATGCAAAAGGTACTAAATACAGTCAGCGACTGGGCCGATAAATGGGGATTCAAATTTTCAGCTGTCAAAACTACCGGTGTACTATTCTCAAATAAACAAAACACAGACATCACGCTATCACTAGGAGGCCAGAAAATCGAGTTTAAGAATAGTGTCAAATACCTAGGAATGATCTTCGACCGAAAACTCACTTGGAAAGACCACATCGACCAATTAATTATTCGGTGTAACAAGGACCTGAACCTTATGAGGTGCGTATCGGGTACCAACTGGGGGGCCAATAAACATAGCTTAATCAAATTATATCAAACACTCATCAGATCCAAAATAGACTATGGTTCAATCGCTTACCAATCAGCATGCAAGACCCATTTGAAAAGAATAGACAGCATTCAGTATTCGGCATTAAAAATAGCCACCGGGGCGTTCAAAGGAACTCCATTATGTAGTCTACAAATAGAAACTAATGAAAAACCCTTACATTTAAGACGAGAAGAGCTGTCAATGAAATATGCAGGGAAAACAATAGCCAAGGGCGAAAACCACCCATGCCACAAAATTTTTGGCCCAAAAACCGAATACGAATTCCTAAAAAGGAAATGGGAAAAAGACTCCGCACCATTCGGTTACACGATAGAACGGCTATTCCAAGAACACGACATCCCTATCTCTTGTATCTCTGACACTGACAAGGTCAATAGACCACCATGGCAACTAATCACACCACACGTGGACACGAATATACATAGCTACATCACCAAACAGGACAACCCAGGGCATATAAGGGTCATTGCCCTCGAATATATTGACACACATTGGAAAAATCGCTTGAAAATATATACAGACGGCTCCAAAAACACAAGTCACAATACAGGTTCTGCATTCGTTATACCAGAACTTGACATTCACGAAGGTTTCAAACTACCAGACAATATGTCTGTATACACCACTGAATTAGTCGCCATAATCGAACCCCATAATCAAGGCTCTCGAATGGGTTCTTCAGAACCGACCTGTTTCCACCGTTATTCTTAGCGATTCCTTAAGCGGACTGGTATCTATAAAGAACTCCAAATCCGACAGCAGACCTGACCTCATACACGAAATAGAAATTTTATGTACACAAATACGAGACAATGACATTGACGCCATTTTAGCTTGGATATCCGCCCACGTGGACGTTAGGGGAAATGAAGCCGCCGATAGGACAGCCAAAGACAGCCTCACCAAAACTGCACCTGACGTGCATATAGGACTAGGAACCAAAGAACTGAATTCTATCATTAAAACCAGAATAGATAGTAAATGGGAGAAGGAATGGAACGAAGAAAACCGAGGTAGATGGCTACATAGTATTCTAGATAAGGGGAAAAGAAGGAGTTTTGGATTCCAGCTAGACAGTAAACGTGACGACCGCATCATCACAAGATTAAGACTAGGCAAAACAGGACTAAAATCTCACTTATCTAAGCTAATAAAAAACACATCACCACTATGCACTTCATGCAACAACGAAGAAGAAACGATAGAACATTTTATACTCAAATGCCCAAAACATGACCTCTATCGCCGAACACTGGAAAACGAACTCAAAAACTTAAATGTCCCTCTGTCGTTGGCTTCTATATTAAATCCTAAACCACCTCTTACAAACAAAGTATACTCCACCTTACTAGCTTACATCAAATCGACTGACTATCACTCTACCATTTCATACTATATGGTTACACCAAGACACCAATAAACCTAGGACCAAATTTGAATAAATGTAGCACGCTTAGAGTCAAAACTATTTTACAGGGGCGGAAATAAGGGTCAGTGATCAGAAATGACTGATCAAATTTGGACACTAACCAATCAAAATGCCATAGCAATAACATAGACAAATTCACTGATCAAATTAAAAGCTCCTAATAACGAGCTCTGACCAAATTGTGTTCCCTTATTTCCAACCCTCGTTAACGAATGTTAACCGTCCGGTTTTCATGCAGGGGCAGAAGACTGGAGGTTATATCAAACATTCACAATCGGCTTTAACTATAATAATATTTTTATTTATAATATTTAGTACCTAATTATTTATTGCTATTGATCATGTGTGACTTAGATCACGATAGTGCCAGTCGATGGCAAAAAATAACACCAGAAAACAAGAAACTACAAACTCTTCTATTCTTTGTAATACAGGCACAGCACACTGAAGACAACACACGAGTAAGACCAGCCATGAAACAGAACACCTATGACGACAAATATTATGAAACAGCACCAAATGGAGATGAACATGATGAAGATCATCATCGTCGGTCCACAAGAACGTCCAGAATACTCGACCCTGTACCACGCCAGACACGCTACCCCACCGAACTGAGCAACCAGAATACCAAATCCTAAACCACACAGACACGCTATATATGACACCGAAATGACGCCACAACACAGAATATCATCCTTTGACTTTCACACAATATAGGACGTAGACCTGCCGTCCTGTGCCCCAATACACACTCCAAGCAATTGTTACAGGCACAGATTTCTGGAAGAACCCACCCTGTTCCCAAGGGCGTCGTTAGGGAAGTCGATTAGAAAAATCCTGAAGACGCCCATGGTTCTCCCAGTTTTTTCTGGACGGCTTTGTGCGTACAAAGGGGTACCAAGACAAAGGAATCATCCACGCGATTAGACCTACAGTGAACTCATATTTACTAGTATAGCTTAACCAAAAAAAACCCGAAAGAGACTTACGAACTTGTACATAGCGACTCTTATTTACTTCTATTTATATCTCCTGCTAATCTATCATTGTTATCTATCATTATTTATTTATTTATTCATTTATTTATTTATATATTTAGCGCTGGAAAAGATATTAAAAGAAAACAAAGAAATGTATCGCGAAATCCAAATAAAACATTGAGTTGATGGGCCGCGAAATCCGAATGGGAAGCGGCCCTTAAACTACAATTTCAATCAAAAAGATGGCAGATAGCTGGCCACCACGGCCAGAGATACATCGCAACAACAACAACACCATACAATATTACCTGATCAGTTTTTAACACTGAATACAACTCTACAACAGGTAATATGAATTAAAGATTGATATTGACTACACTTCTCGGCAAAGAACCAAAATTACTGTCATCAAACTCGTCAGTGGCCATTTTCTGCATAATATCCATACAAATATGATCCATTGGCAGGAATTCACACTTTAGCACAATTGGGCATTAATTAGTAGTATTGAGGATGCATATTGCCTTTTTATCTGGCGGTTCAAAGTGTGTTCATTAGTAGTTGATATATTGAATTAGTATATCATCATTTCACCATATATGGTCATATTGGACTTACCACAGAATAAACAGAATATCATCAGACTTTGAATTCTTGTTTTATCATCTTTATTGAACGTGATATTGATATTCCTGTGTGAATACAATACAATGCCATCAGCCTGGTATTTCATTAATTAATGTCGGATTTGACTTGATACTACGACGGCCGACCAGAGTTCGACATCACTCAGAATAATATAGAACGCAAATCCGTCTCACCTGCCCACCTGACAGCATCACACTTTCAGATATACAATATCTAGTTACGCTGGATATTACAGTATTCTTAATCCATATGATATTCGTTGTAAAGTCGTCATCTAGAGAATGATGTATCTCAGTCACGCTTTGACTGTGACTGTCCTTATGAGCACCATGAGGATCTTGAAGTACAGGAGTTCATACGGGCCCTAGCCCCGGAATTAGACACAAGTTACGAAATGTAAATTTGAGAAAATTTGAGTGGAGGCGCTTGGTGGTAAAGCCCTGTTTTATAAGTTTTTGCAACAATGTTTTGTGACGTTGATTAAAATGGTCACATTTAACACAGGATCTAGCCAATGCTACTAGGCGAGACAGGCATACGCCATATGCAGGTCCCACAGAAATATTACTGTCCAGAAATGGATAGCTTACGATGTCGAAATTGTAATTATAATCTCTTTTGTCATAAAGTCGACGAGAGAGAAGGCCCGCTTCATTTTTAGATAGATATAGGTCTAAATATGATGTGCCGGTAGGGCTATCTGTAGTTTCCTTCAAATCCAGTGAAGGTGGATATATATATCCTTCACTGCGCCATTTATATAGCGATTATTTACAGCGAGAAAGTCGTCTATATAGCGTTTGGTGAATGAGAAGAAACGGACTTTGAATTGATCGGTTTTTGAAAGCGCCTGCATATAGTCATATTCATAAGAGAACAGATATAGGTCAGCCAACAGGGGTGCACAATTAGTACCCATTGAAATACCTATATGCTGTTGGTATATTGTGTTGCCAAATTTCACATGGATATTTGTAATGAGAAATTCAAGCAACTTTATAAACAAACATCCCATGAGTGATATCTCTTGTATGTAGTAGAGCTAAAGAATGCTTTATGGCTTCTGATATTAATATATCTACGATCAGTTTTCTTGAACACAGATACTATTAATGAACTTAGACGGTCAATAAGGTCCTGATGAGGAATTGTAGTATAGAGAGTCGAGAAATCCCATGTGGATACATGTCGGTATGTGACATTTAGCATCAAGATCTTCCGTAAGATATTTTGAGTTTTTCAATATGCACTCAACGCCAGCATTTTTAGAAATAGTTGCGCAATACCTTTCCCAAAATGTTTTACCTCCTGAAGAGCCCTCGTCAACAGGGTTGAAAGAAGCTTGGTGGTGCATCCTCCAAAACCAGCTATGAATGAAGCTTTGTATGGTGATTTTTGCATTTTTGGAGTCCAGTATACTTTTGGTATGTCATTATGATTGGTTGGAAGACAAATACCTCTTTCTCTGAGAAACGTTTGTGATTGTTAAATAAATCTTTCAGAGTAAAGCAGTTTGGAGTAAGTAGACGTATTTGATGATGGTATGTTTACACTCAATTCTTTAACCAGCGCCTGGTAACTGTAATATTTACATATCTATTTGTATACTGAGACTATGACGAATTTGCTGTGGAGATTTGCTAGAACTTCTTGCGAATTGAGGTTTCTCAGTACTTGTTTTGCTTGGGGAAGGGTACTTCTATCAATATGGCGGATTGTTTTAACGACCTTGCTCTAGGTGAGGTCCAGCCAATCAGCGAGTACTGTAGGTTCAACTTTTTCTCGCTTAGACCTCTCTTTTTGTAGGTCCCTTCAACTGGAGCAATCTTAGGTCCTTATCGCTCACTATATCAAGGTTACCAGTCACAATATATTTGCATGGTGTATAGATAAAGTTCGGCGATTCACACTCACAACTATAACGAGCAAAAGTAACTCCTATTTTCAAATCTGATGATTCTTCAACTTTATCTAACTATAGACCAATATCTTCTCTACCGTGTTTCAGCAAAATACTGTCCTTAAAATAACGGAAATTTTAGATGCAAATGGGACTATCTCCCGAAACCAGTAGTAGGGAGGATGGATCTGTTACCTTTAGCTCTTCACTGCGCATGCGCAGAATTGATATTTGGGGTTGTAATGGGGGTGATCGCATACGTGAGTTGATGCAAATGAGTTTTATGCAAATGAGGTCATTGGGTTCATTGTGTTTATTCAAGATGGCGGCTTGTTTTTGTATGGTGGGGGTGGTCGGTTTCAAGATGGCGGCTTGTTTTTGTAGGTTAGGGGTGGTCGGTTTCAAGATGGCGGCTTGTTTTTGTATGTTAGGGGTGGTCGTATTCAAGATGGCGGCTTGTTTTTGTAGGGTAGGGGTGGTCGTATTCAAGATGGCGGCTTGTTTGTGTGTGTTATGGGTTTTTCCCAGCCCTCATTTGCATATGTTCAAGATGGCGGCTTGTGTTTGTAGGGTGGGGGTGGTCGGTTTCAAGATGGCGGCTTGTTTTTGTATGTTAGGGGTGGTCGTATTCAAGATGGCGGCTTGTTTTTGTAGGGTAGGGGTGGTCGGTTTCAAGATGGCGGTTTGTTTGTGTGTGTTATGGGTTTTCCCCAGTCATCCTCATTTGCATATGTCGTTTTCAAGATGGCGGCTTGTTTGTGTGTGTTAGGGGTGGTCGTTTTCAAGATGGCGGCTTGTTTTTGTGTGTTAGGGGTGGTCGTTTTCAAGATGGCGGCCTGTTGTCCGCTGAAAATATGCAAATGAGGTCTTTGCCTATGTCGTTTTCAAGATGGCGGCCTGTTTGTGTGTGTTAGGGGTGGTCGTTTTCAAGATGGTGGCTTGTTTTTGTAGGTTAGGGGTGGTCGTTTTCAAGATGGCGGTCTGTTGTCCGCTGAAAATATGCAAATGAGGTCAATGGGCTATAAAAGGAGTTCATTTTTAGGGCAAGGGTGTATTCAATCTGACTTACCTGACCTGTCTCCCAGCCAGCCAGCCAGCCAGCCACGCAGCCAGCACAGCCATCCATTTACTTTTTTCGATTTTACCAGTGCTATACCCACCAAGGACAGAAAGATGATGATGACTTCAAACAAGTCTTGTTGAAGAACTATTGAGAACAAGGAAAACATGTATTGATCTGGAGACATTGTATTACAAAAATTCAGAGTTTTTTTCACTGTTAATTGTATTTAAAATTCAATACTTACATATAATTGGTATTAAATTCAATTGTGAATACGTTCATTGTGTGTTAATAAAAAAATAGTAGAAAATTAAAAAAATGTGTTCTTTTTTCCTTTTTAATAGTCAAATAGCTCCAAAAACGTCTATTTCCATTCTTGCGCATGCGCAGAATGCTGATAGTTCAACCCACACCAGTCCATCAGATGGCCCTTCATCTCACCTTCACATTGATACCTCACTCGGCTCCATCGGGCCACTAGGGGCTCCCCTAACGCCAAAAAGGTTATTTTGCAGATCGATAGCAAAACCTGGTGTACGAGGATTATTTTTATTTTGGAGGTAGTGGGTCGAGTGAGGTATCAAATTGAAGCTGACGTGAAATGCTTCAGATTGATACCTCACTCGATCCCATTGGACCACTAGGGGCGCCTCTAACCCCAAAAAAGGTGTTTTGAAGATTACGCATGCGCAGAATGCTGATAGTTCAACCCACACCCAGTCTATCAGATGCGCTTTCACGTTACCTTCAATTTGATACCTCACTCGACCCGATTGCACCATTAGGGACGCCTCTAACCTCAAAAAGGCTATTTTTGAAGATTGATATTTTTCATATTATCTTCGCGCATGCGCAGAATTACCCTAATTCAAGCCCACACCCAGTCTATCAGATGCTCCTTCACGTCACCTTCAATTTAATACCTCACTCGACCCGATTGGTGCATTAGGGACGTCTCTAACCTCAAAAAGGCTATTTTTGATCTCTTGATCTTTTTGATCTCAATCTTCAATCTTCAAAATACCCTTTTTTGGGTTAGAGGCGCCCCTAGTGGTCCAATGGGGTCGAGTGAGGTATCAATCTGAAGCATTTCACGTCAGCTTCAATTTGATACCTCACTCGACCCACTACCTCCAAAATAAAAATAATCCTCGTACACCAGGTTTTACTATCGTTCTTCAAAATAGCCTTTTTGGCGTTAGGGGCGCCCCTAGTGGTCCAATGGGATCGAGTGAGGTATCAATGTGAAGCATTTCACGTCAGCTTCAATATGATACCTCACTCGACCCTCTACCTCAAAATAAAATTTTTGTTTACAGTTCAAAACAACTTTTCCATCCGAAGGACGGGTTTTACTTCACATTTTTTTGTTTTGTTTTGAAAAAAAAAAATTTTGAAAAATTTTTTTTTGGGGAAAAAGGATGATTGGAGCTGGTGTTAGTTGGGTGTGCTTATGAAAGAAGTTTTCTCTTTCGGAAAGATGGGTTGGCCCTGAAAAGGGCCTTTGATAGTGTGATACGACACACTTAGGCGCGGTATATTCGCTTCACGCCCCCACATGTTTTCTACATATGGGGCATCTTATCTTGAGATGCACCTCTCCGGCGTCAATGCATCGGCATAGGGCTCCTTCACACGTCAGTTGGATCCAGCAATCCTTGCACATACACAGATGTCCACAGGGTAGAACCGCGTATAAGCTTTCTTCATTCGTGCAGATACTACATTGTTTTATTTTTTCTTCACTATGTCGTAGTTTCTTTTGTCTGGCAATCTCCTCTTCCATTCCCGTCATTGTCGTCTCCATTCCCAACATCGCTCCCCTCATGTCGATAATTTGTTCGTTGAGGCGTGATATCTCATCTGTGTGTCGGCATCGTACTCTTGCTTCAGCCGAAGTGGTTATACTTTCAGTGTCTGCAGTCGAGGTGGTTGTTGTCGTTGTTGGCGGTCTAGTAGTTAACCATCCGCTGTCTTGTTCTCTATCACGGGTGTCGTCCTGGTTATCTTCTTCTTGTATGTCCTCCTCCATTCTGTTGTTGTTGTCTTGTTCACTTCGCCCGAGTTCTTCTGTACTTCTTATTAACCTCGGTTCATCATCTTGAAGAACGCGTTCAAAACTGGTGACAACAGAGATTCCGCCATCTTGTTCTTCTCGGGTAATTATCTCTCTATGTTCTTCTGTACCCCTATTCCTTGGATCTCTAGGATGATGATGGATGAACAAGGCTCGTCGTCTTAAACTCATGATGTGTAGTTGTTAATAAATGTGAACATACACGTTATTTATAGTCGACTCTGTGTGTGTGTGTGTGTGTGTGTGTGTGTGTGTGTGTGTGTGTTTCAAAATGGTGGCTTGTTTGTGTATGTTAAGGGTGGTCGGTTTCAAGATGGTGGTGGTCAATTTCACTTTCCCGATCCCCAGCATTTCACTTTCCCGATCCCCAGCCTTCATTTGCATATTTTCAAGATGGCGGCTTGTTTGTGTGTGTTGTAGGTGGTGTGATTCAAAATGGCGGCCTGTTGTCCTCTGAAAATATGCAAATGAGGTCTTTGGGTTTTTGCCAAAATGGTGTCCTGTTGGTAGCAGGTGCGTTTCAAAATGGCGGTCGGTGTGAGTGAGTGCAAAATCGGACGGCGTGAGTGCAAGATAGATTGACCTACTGTATAGAGCTGTGTCACCATTGCCCAAGCATTAAAAATTACCTATTATTTTTCGATAAATCCTTATAATTTTTAGGGCACTATTATAAGACTAACCAAGAATGAATTGTGTTTAATGAGACAGACAATGTGAGCATCAGATTATCTCTCTTTTGGAAGAAGCTCCACAACACATTTAAATACTATGGAATATAAAATAGAAATGTCAAACCTGAGAACAAAGGAATAATATTCCATGCTGAGATAGGTCCTGCTCCACTGAACTGACCTATAGACAACTCCAAGTACACCATGGGCACTCCACACAGTAACATCAGTAATGAGTATGCAAGGCCAAACACCCCTGAATGGAGAGATAGACAGAAAAACAGAACATTATTCGCTTTCTCTGACATGTATTAAGGGCTTGCGAGCGAGGTTGTCATACATTGGATCATATATTTTGAACATTTGGTTTGAAATAACAATGAAACACAGGTAATTTGCATTGTCTATAACATTATTACAGTTGGACGTATCAATCTTCTATCATTTGGGTTGATATGAAAATCTGCAAATGGGGAATAGTTCGATTTAGTACAAAATGGCTTCCATTAGATACCCTATTACATACATTATGGTAATCCCTCTTTTAATTCAATCACAGGAAGTGAAATTTCCCATCATAAAATCTGAGGGCTATTATTGATTAGAACAGGAAGTTGACAAAATAGTTCAACATCATACATATAATCCATTATTTCTTTCATAATTTGAATGCTTTTAGAGGGTGATCAAATTTATTAGAACAGCCAATTGAATTCTATCCTCAAATTTGGGAATGATTGAATTTTGATACGGGGATTGATTATTCAATTCAAGACAATGTGCCCCGACATGTACCTTTCTAGTGCACATATTTTTTCAGGTCTCGTGTGACATAAATGGATATCCATATCCACCAGTCAAATCTCAGTATTCTCAGATATTCAAGACTCCTGAAGAGATTTCAACTGCATGGATAAACATGGCAACAGTCAGAAAAAAGTATCACAGAGGAAAGTTTTGCAATCAGCACCATACCAAGAGCTGTGCATCCTCCTGTTCATTATTCGACTGCTCTAAAATGCGTCCTCAGACGTCCGCGCTATTTATCCTCAAACAAACTCCTCTCCTCATTTTTCCTGAATGTCGTTTCGTTCAAAATGCAGTTTGTCACTGCAGAGTATTCCCCCCTTATTGCGTTTGGCACGTAAGAGTTATCCCTTTATTTTCTCCGGGTTTGGCTATTTTACAGCGGAAGGCATTGTTTGAGTAATTATGAGCACTTCATATACGATGCTAACCATGATAATATTTTATTTTTATCCTCGTATGAGTCCACACTATTAATTTATGCACTCGGGGAGCCTCTAAAAAATTAATGGCCGTGTTAAATTAATTTTCCCAGGGTATTTTATTTTAACCATGAAAAATAGAATCGATCTCTATATAAATTTGTGTCGGGCTAGTATTTTTTGCCATTCTTCATTATGACGGAGCGGGGCAAAGAGCTCGCCTTCTTTCAAGTGACGTCGAAAGTAATTCTTATCGTGTACCAGCATGAATTGCACCTTATCGAGGAACATCCGATCGAAGTGAAATTAATTTTAAGCCTTGACGGGTGGACGCAATTGACACGTGTGTTACAAGCCAAAGAACCCGAAGTTGATTTTTTGCCTGTCGGCGTGGATGTGTACCTGCGGCGGTGTAGAGAGAATTCATTTTTTCCTCGGTTAGAACAATGCGGCGGTGACGGAATTGTACTTTGGCCAGCATTATGGGTGGCGCTAAAAGCTATCATTAGCGAAGTTGACGACGTACTCTACCCGGAAACCCAATCCACCATCATTACCCGTACACTCACTTCGAATTGTACCCTAATAATATACCCTGATCGCATCGACCTCATTGACGATGATTCGCACTGCTGGTGCGTACCAGAACCCGCGCGTGTCTCTTTATCTTCCGAAGGCTGGACGACCTTGAAACGTGTGCTATTCGGTCATTTGGATGGCGATAGTATTTACCTGGATCACGATGTATACATTTTTCGCGGTCCTTATTTTGCCCGATTGATCTCTCTCAAGCGAGGCGGATTTACGTTGAATCCCGAACTATGGACGGCTTTGCAACACATAGTTCCCGTGGTGGATAAAGTATTCTCTGCACACGACCCGCCTCTCACAGAATAGACCCTATAAATACCAGGGGCAGAGACAGAGTGTGTATCATTTACCGTTGGACATTGAGAGAGCAAGCATGTCGCTACCACTACGAGCCATTTTGCCTCTTACACCGAGTGTACGGTTATACGTGTATGCAGATAAAATCAAACTGGCGAAAGACGCTCTAGCTATTTACTGGACGCCAGCTGAATCGCTATGGAATCCCGTGACATTACAGCGTGCTGGATGGAATAAATTTAAACGCGTGTTGAGCGGAGAATTGGATGGAGAGCTCGTTCACCTGGATAATGCCATGTACGTTTATACCCTACCACCCCTGTGCATACGTGTGGGCCGGTACAAAGATACGCGCAGTATCAGCCTAACTCCCTCTGTGTGGGCAGCCTTGAAGAAAATAATGCCTATTGTCGACCAGTTAATGTCACCGGACGATCGATCATCTGAGCAATTATCGTGGGTTCGTGCTATAGAAGAGGCGTTCGCTGAACCGGGTGAAAGACTAGCAGAATTTTGTTTCTGTAAACCAGAGACTACTACAGCCGGGAAAAAAAGGCCTATATGTAAAGAATGCACAGCGGCTAGAGAGTCAGTGTACCCCCGGGAAGAGATCGATACGGTCGGGGCGAACGAAGTCCATGATGCGGCGGAAGTCGGGAAAAAAGGAGATTAACAAAGTATTATCTGATTTGTATTACAATCCAACGAGTGCAGCTGCCTATAGTGGTGTGGGGGCATTAACTCGAGCGGCCCAAGGCATCAGTCAAAGTGAAGTTCGAGACTGGTTAAAAACTCAGGACACCTACAGTTTGCATCGAGCTGCCCGACGTCATTTTCGTCGTAACCGGGTCATCGTGGGAGGTATAGACGCGCAATGGCAGTCGGATTTAGTCGACATGAGTCGATTTGCACCTGACAATAATGGAAATCGATACATATTGACGTGTATCGATATTCTATCCAAATATGCCTGGGTCCTACCCGTTCGTACCAAAACAGGAGAGAATCTCATAGCCGCGTTTCAGCAGATTTTCAAGACGGGGCGCAAACCTCTTTATTTACAAACAGATGAAGGCACAGAATTTCTCAACCGACCCTTTCAAGCCTTTCTTAAGAAAAAGAAGGTATTTTTTTTTCACACGTACAATGAGACGAAAGCATCGGTAGTGGAACGCTTTAATCGCACCTTCAAAGGCCGCATGTATAAATATTTTACGGCTCAAAACACTCGACGCTACCTGGATGTACTCTCTCAACTGGTGCAAGGCTACAATCGGGCTTATCATCGCAGTATCCAGCGAGCGCCCCGGACTGTGACAGAAAGTAACGAACATGAAGTACGGGCTACGCTGTACTCCTCCAGTCCACCCTTGACGGCACCCCGTTACAAACGGGGCGATGTAGTGCGGATCAGTAAAGTGAAAGGACAATTTGAGAAAGGGTATTTACCCAATTGGAGTGAAGAACATTTTGTCATCGTGCGCCATAAACCTCGACAACCCCACGTCTATCAACTGGAAGATCTACAAGGAGAGAGACTGCAAGGCACGTTTTACGAGGCAGAATTACAACCCATAGTGAAAACATCGAAAGACTACTACACGGTGGAAAAGATTTTGAAAACGGAACGTCGACGTGGGATTCCCTATCATTTCGTCAAATGGCAAGGCTGGCCTCGTTCCTTTAATTCCTGGGTGTCTGGCCGTGACATGAAACGTCTATAAATGCTAACGCCTATCACCCCCCGCCTTCAGTGTAGGATTTGTACCATGGATAGTACACGTCTACCCGTACTGTTACGAACACGAAAAGCACAAGTCGGTACTGTGTTGTGTCTAGTCGTGGTTCTGGGTACGTTATTTACCGGTGTGTTCTACGATTTATCGTACGTGATATCCTGTTTCAACACCCTGCGTTCTGCATCAGCCACCACGACGACGACCCCACTGCCTACACCAGCCAAGACGTCAAGGGTCCGCCACGTCTCAACGCAGACACCTACCACATCGTCTACTCCAGCCATCACGTTACCCCGCTACATCCAGCCAACAACGACCACGACGATCGGTACTACAACTCATCCTCCATCATCATCATCCCTGACAAGCGAGCCTTCCTCTCTACCCTCTAGTACCACCACGACGACACCGTTAAACAGATTTGCAGTGGATCCCCGTGAATCACACCATTTACCCCGACAACGGTATCCCTTCGAGTACTATCCTCTGCGCCGGCCCCGACAAATCTTCGAGTACTATCCCCTGCGGCGACAACTGACTTCTAAACGTGAAATCACCCCCTAAAGAAAATGGACTCACGATGACAGCATCCATTCACGTGCCTCATCGCTGGACCGACCGGGTCGGGAAAATCACATTTTGTTCAACGTCTCATCCAACACGGGTCAGCCCTGATTTCACCGCCTCTAGCTCGTATCCTGTGGTGTTATGGCGCTTGGCAGCCCGCGTACGAGGCACTGGCCCGTGTCCCAGGAGTCACCTTAGTGGAAGGCTTACCGCCTGAAGAACTACCCCAAGACACCTTAGTGGTGGTAGACGATCTCATGACGGAAACGGATAGTCGAATCACCCGTCTCTTTACCAAAGGCAGCCATCATCGTCGGTTGAGCATCATTTACATCGTACAGAATCTCTTCAGTAAGAACAAAGAACACCGGAACATTAGTTTGAATGCTCAGTATGTGGTGTTATTCAAAAACCCCAGAGACGCGTCACAAATTACCCACCTGGCTCAACAGATGTACCCTAAGAACACGGCCTTTGTACGAGAAGCCTTTGAAGATGCGACCCAACCTGCGCATGGGTATCTACTCATCGACTTGAAACAAGACACGCCCTCTCCCCTGCGATTGCGTACCCTGATTTTTCCCGGCGAACTACAGACGGTGTACACCCCCAAATGAGGATAAAAGAAGAAGATAACGGTGGCTAGCCTTCATTCAATCATCATGTCTGCACGCGTACGCAAGCACGCGCCCGCTCTGCGGGTATTACGCAGCGCGCCCCCGGAAGTGGGCCGGGCCCTGGTGCGCGGCGCGGATGCCGACTTGGTCCGGTGTTTGTGTAAAGTAGCCCATAATGTATTAAAAGGCAATGTCCCCCTCAGTCCTCTGCAGAAAGGGAAATTGCAACGGCACAAGGCGGGTCTCCGAACGTTGGTCAAGAAAACGGGCAGTGTGAAGAAAAAGAAACAGGTGTTACAGCGAGGTGGATTTCTCGGCGCACTCCTGGCTCCCTTAGCCGCTACTGTACTAGGTCCGTTACTCGGTTCCATCTTGGGACGCTAACATGGAGCATACGAAAAAAATGATGCTGGTCGAACCTCGACTGTTACAGAGTTTACAATCTCCCTATCCCGTCCCGGCCACCGTGCAAAAACTCCAGTCTTTAGATGAAGAGATGAATAGTATACTGCAACGTCGACTGCCCGATCACGAGAAAATTCAACTCTACCATCATACGCTGAACCAGTACCAGACGTTTATGGATCAATATAGAGGCGGAAGTACTAGTACCCCACCACCTCCCACCACCACACCCACACCTCCATCATCACTACCCTCACCTCAGCTGGAAGAAGAAGTGTTGAGCAGTGTGCCTAAAGCCTACAAGACCAAGGCCCGTTTATTGTTGGACCGGGTGAAACAGCATGCCGATATGAGTTGGAATGCGGAAGGAAAATTACTGATTCGAAACCAAGTGGTACCGGGGTCTCATATGACCGATTTGATCAACGATATGGTCCGTTCTCGCAAACACTCTAATCCCCCTGGCTGGGAAGTCTTTGCTCAGGGCTTAAAAGACACGCACATCCCTCAAGAATTGGTAGGGAATCCTAACCGTTGGGCCTTTATGTCGAACCCCCGACATCAACCTGCACCACCCTCTTCTTGGGAGCCCAAAACACCACAACAACGACGACGAGGGGGACCTAACCGATCTAAGTTACCGCGACGATCACAACGCCGAGGTAAAGCGCCCAAGGCCTGGGAATCCCTATAAAAACCCGGTGCAGAAGCCAGAACCACTCAGTCGTCATCATGTTTTACCTGACGTTGCCCAGTAATAGTTCACTCGATGTGTTTCCTGACAACACCTTGACCAAGTATGTCACTCAATTACCACAACCGTTACATTTACCTGGACGATGGGAATGTGGACTGGTGGAGATTCAATACCCTTACTCATGGTACAACGTACAAGACGGCGAAGTATGGTACGAAGTGACCTACGAAGATAGAATCTACAGACTGATTCTCCCCCAAGGCCAATACGATACGCCGGCGAAGTTCATACAGGGTCTGAATGCTATGATGGAGTACAAGACTCTAAAGCAGAGCGCAGACGAAATAACCACCCTGAAAGCCTTACGCTTCAAGAGAAACATAGCCTTCGATGTCAACGTAAACAACGACAAGAGCTCTATCAGCCTCACCGAAAACGTGAACATTAAACTCAGTCCTACACTAACGCAAATGTTAAGGATGCCTTACAGCGTGGTCAGGGGTTCCACCATTGTCAACGGTACCCATTTGATGGATATGAATGTAGGTATGTACGGACTGTACGTCTACTCGGATGCCGTGGACAGCCATATTGTGGGTGATATGAACACACCTCTGTTACGGGTGGTACCCATTAGCCAGACGTATGGCGAACAAGTCACCTACAGTTTCAACCCTATCATGTTCCTACCCGTACGACATACCGATATCGAGACGATCACGATAGATATAAGAGATGACACGGGACGCCCGATCCCATTCGAACGAGGAAAAGTGGTGCTGACACTTGCTTTTCAACAAACCCGCTCTCCTCACTTCGTATAATGTACGTACCTTACCAGTGCCATACGCCCAGCTATGCCGACTATGCCGAAACAAACGGGAGGAAGCTTGCCCATGTTTAGTGGGGCACGCATGCAACGAGGTCACGGATTGGGAAACATACTGGGCAGCATTGTGAAAACATTTTTACCCATGGTGACACGGGGTGTGAAAGCGGTGGGAAAACAAGCGGTACGCAGTGGATTGCGCGTGGCCGGTGATGTGATGGAAGGCACAGCACCCCGACAAGCCTTCAAACGCCGGGCTAAAGAAGCCGGGAGTGTGTTGATCGCCAAAGCCCTTAAAAGACAAAGACCGACACTCCCCCCATTCATTCAACGTCCAACACACCGACGACGCACACCCCAGAGCAGGAGGCGAAGGACTAAGCCCCAGAAGAAAAAAAAGAAGAGAAGTAGTAGGAGAGACATCTTCGCATAATGGCATTCATTCACTCCGAGTCATGTCCGTCTACCAACAGTGAATTGGATTGGTGGACTATTCCACCCACCCAAACCAGTGTAGCCGAAGGACGTTGGGTAGAACATCGACCCCTGGCTAGCCTGACGGGGATGGGTCCCGTGGAATTTACCATTGAAAACAAAGATACGGCCTACCTGGATTTAGCCCACACCTACTTGTACGTGAAAGCCAAAATAACGAACAAGGACGGGACGAACATAGCGGCCGATGTGAATGTAGCCCCGGTGAATCTTTGGCTGCACTCCCTGTTCCAACAGGTGGATATCAGTCTGAACGATAGACTCATCAGTACGTCCACCAATACGTATGCGTATCGAGCCTACCTGGAGACGCTGTTGTCGTACGGCAGTGATGCCAAACTATCACACTTACAAGCTGCGCTGTACTACAGGGATACACCCGGATACCAGAACATGCTACTCCCTGGCAATAATGGGTACGCCAGACGCAAAAGATTAGCAAGAGAAAGCAAGTCCATCGATATGATGGGACGACTGCACGCCGATCTGTTCCTGCAAGACCGCTACATGATGAACGGTGTATCCATCAAGATCAAGTTGATCCGTTCCTCACCTATGTTCGCCTTAATGGCCGGTGGGGAGGGGGGGGCTATCGATTACAACATCATCATTGAAGATGCAGCCCTGTTTGTCCGTACGGTAGATTTGCAACAGGGGGTGTTGCTGAGTCACATGCAAGCCTTATCGAAAAAAAAGCCCTGTATCCCACCCGACGCGTACAGACCAAGATGTTCTCTGTGCCCGCAAGTACGATGATGGCCAACAGAGAGAATTTATTTCTAGGAGATCTGCCTAAACGTCTTACCCTGGGGTGTGTGACCAACACCGCATTCAATGGAAATTGGGCTGAGAATCCGTTCAAATTTGATCATTTCAACATCAACTTTGTGGCACTGCACGTGGCCGGCCATCAAATTCCAGCCCGTCCCTTACAACCGGACTTTACTAACGGAAATTATGTGCGGACCTACCTGAACCTGTTTACAGCCACAGGACAAAACAACCAGGACGAAGGCAATACCATCAGTCGAAAAGACTTTAGCAATGGGTACACATTGTTCGCCTTTGACCTCACCCCTACCTTGGAACACGATCATCAACTGGCTTTACTGAAGAAAGGAAACCTACGGTTGGAACTGCGTTTCTCCCAACCTCTAACCAGCACCATTAACGTGATTTGCTACGCCGAATTTGATAACGTCATCAGCGTGGATGAGCAAAGAAACGTGCTGTGTGACTTCTCCAGCTAAACATGGATACAGAACAGCTGATGGACATACTCCAGCGAGATGCCAAGATTCCCTTTCGAGGTGTGTTTCCACGCAATGTCTTTCCCACCCACTCCACCACCCCTGCAGCCTACATCCTGAATACAGACCCGAAGAGTCGACCCGGTGAACATTGGATAGCTGTGTACGTGGACACCCAAGGCCAAGGCGAATACTTTGATTCCTACCGACTTGCACCCCTCCATGCCGATTTGGTGAAATTCATGGACGTCTCCACGACACAGTGGCGTTGGAATACGCAAAGATTACAAGGCCCCTTGAGTAGTGTGTGCGGACAGTACTGTGTGTTTTATCTCACTCACCGGAGTAGAGGACATTCTATGCCCACCATTGTACATATGTTTGATGATTATTGTCAAGCCGAAGACCGGGATGTCCTCGTCTATGACTGGACGGCCTCTCGTTTTAATGTGCATGCTCCATTTCTCTGGTTAACTTAAAAAATGTACTGCGCGCAGACCTCTCTTGTTTATTATTGTTATGACGTTGTTGTTCTGACGTTGAATAAATTGATGAAAAAAACACAATGATGGGTTTTGACTTTCTCTTTTTATTTAAGTCAACAAGGATTAGACTATTCAAAATAGAAATACAGGGTACAAAATAGTAGGGTATGTACACATAGAATAGTAGTGGTATATATACAAAAAAGTTCTGCCAGGAGTAGGATTCGAACCCACGACCAGCAATTGCTGACCAGCACTTAGGACTGGCGCCTTAGACCACTCGGCCATCCTGACTTTTTACATTTGTGTATCCACAGTTAGTGTTCGACATTTTACAAGTCCAAGTAAGTGGTGCTCACACCGTCGGCCAATACTTTTCGTTTGGGATAAAAGAAAGTAAAGGCGTCTCGTTGCTGGATATAGGTCCGCATCTGGTGGTCGACGACCCGGAATCCTCGGTTAGTGCCACTCGCACTGGCCTGGCTTTGCAACACGCTCAGGTAGAGAGCTTTGTCGATGTTGGGATAGCGCCGGCTCACCCCTTTACAGCTAAATTTATTTTCCTCGCCTCCATCTCCTCCGTAACAGTAGTAGGTCTTGGGAAAATAGTAGGTGTATTATGATACACTCCACCCGGATAGACTCGCTTGACACTGTTGTCACAGATTTTCTCGTGGCGATGTAAGTTGTAAGACTTTTTAAACACACGATGGCATTGGACACAACTGAAAGACTGAGCGTACAGGCTCATATTGGTAATGAGCGAAAAATGACTCACGCCATTGTCATCGAACACATTGACTTTCATCGTAGCAGCATACCGTTCTGTGGATCGACGAACCAATTCAGCCACATAGGTATCATCCTCCTCGCGTCGTAATCGATAAACAAAGATATTAATATCGAACAGTGTTTCCACATCATCCAAATTCTTAAAGGGGACTCCACGGAAGTGCCGCTTATCCATGTCTTGCTGCTCTAAATACTCTTCCCAATAGCCATCGGTGACTGTGTCACAAGCCTCGGGGTTACACCCGTCCAGATGCACGGCCAAACACCGAAACAGACATTTCCGGTCTTTGTAGGGCCCCTTTTTTCCTGCTGTTAATCCATACAGGCCTTTTCGACGAATCAACCACGGGGGGAGTTGTACAGGAGCACCGATCGGGTGATCTCGCATTTTCGTAACGAAAAATGTAACGTTAGTGATCATTTCCACAAGCCATTGGGTATTGGGACGTTGCAACCGAGCCCATTGCAATGGATCCAACGTAGTCAATTGGTGGACGAGGGGCTGGAGAGAAATCGCATCCGTCACGGTGAACGGCTGATCAAACACATAGGTATTGTTGCTCGGATAGAAATACCGCAGTTGGTCCGTCTCTTTATGCCGTAAGATATACCCGAATGTCATATTCAACTTATAGGCTGTCACCTGATCTTTGAAAATGTTCTCGGCATACGTAGTGAGATACGTGAGGTCCTCCAGCCGAAAATTGTATAAGTCCAAAAGAGGACGATCACGGTGAAAACAATGGCGTATGGTAGACCAGTGTCGTTGATAAATGGTCCTGACACGCGCATCTTCAGGCAAGACTTCAACCGGAGGTACGGCTGGATCCAAGGGAAAATCTTCTCCACGTCTCATGCTTTTCGTCTCATACAAGCGGATAGGCAAGCAAGGCAGGCAGGCAGGCAGGCAGGGAGACAGGTCAGGTAAGTCAGATTGAATACACCCTTTCCCTAAAAATGAACTCCTTTTATAACCCATTGAGCCTCATTTGCATATTTTCAGATACCACAGGCCGCCATTTTGAAACCGACCACCCCTCACACACACAAACAAGCCACCATTTTGAAAACGACCACCCCTAACATACACAAACAAGCCACCATTTTGAAAACGACCCAAAGACCTCATTTGCATATTTTCAGGAGACAAGAAACAAGTGCAATTGTCCACCATTTTGAAACCGACCTCCTCTCACACACACAAACAAGCCGCCATCTTGAAACCGACCACCCCTAACCTACAAAAACAAGCCGCCATCTTGAAAATATGCAAATGAGGTCAGTGCAATTGTCCACCATTTTGAAACCATCCACCCGCACCTACCAAAAACATACCGCCATCTTGAAACCGACCACCCCTCACCTAGAAAAACATGCCGCCATCTTGAAACAGACCACCCCTAACCTAGAAAAACAGGCCGCCATCTTGAAAACAGTATCAACTCATTTAAATAAACTCATTTGCATCTACTCACGTATGCGATACAAGCCACCCTTTGGGGAAAAACCCAATGACCTCATTTGCATATTTTCAGGAGATACAACAGGCCGCCATCTTGAAACCGACCACTCCTAACCTACAAAAACATGCCGCCATCTTGAAAATATGCAAATGAGGGGTGAAACAAGTGCAATTGGCCACCATTTTGAAACCGACCACCCCTCACCTACAAAAACAAGCCGCCATCTTGAAACCGACCACCCCTAACCTACAAAAACATGCCGCCATCTTGAAAATATGCAAATGAGGTCAGTGCAATTGGCCACCATCTTGAAACCGACCACCCCTCACCTACAAAAACAAGCCGCCATCTTGAAACCAACCACCCCTCACCTAGAAAAACAGGCCGCCATCTTGAAACAGACCACCCTGGACCACCCCTCAGCACCATTTTGAAAACGACCCCAAAGACCTCATTTGCATATTTTCAGGAGACAACAAGGCCGCCATTTTGAAACCGACCACCCTAACATACAAAAAACAAGCCGCCATTTTGAAAACGACCCTTTGGGGAAAAACCCAATGACCTCATTTGCATATTTTCAGGGGATACAACAGGCCGCCATCTTGAAACCGACCACCCTAACCTACAAAAACAAGCCGCCATCTTGAAAATATGCAAATGAGGGGTGAAACAAGTGCAATTGTCCACCATTTTGAAACCGACCACCCCTCACCTACAAAAACAGGCCGCCATCTTGAAACCGACCACCCCTAACCTACAAAAACAAGCCGCCATCTTGAAAATATGCAAATGAGGTCAGTGCAATGTGCAATTGTCCACCATTTTGAAACCGACCACCCCTCAGCTACAAAAACAAGCCGCCATCTTGAAACCGACCACCCCTCACCTACAAAAACAAGCCGCCATCTTGAAAATATGCAAATGAGGTCAGTGCAATTGGCCTATGACTGGGGAAAACCCATAACACACACAAACAAACCGCCATCTTGAAACCGACCACCCCTACCCTACAAAAACAAGCCGCCATCTTGAATACGACCACCCCTAACATACAAAAACAAGCCGCCATCTTGAAACCGACCACCCCCACCCTACAAACACAAGCCGCCATCTTGAACATATGCAAATGAGGGCTGGGAAAAACCCATAACACACACAAACAAGCCGCCATCTTGAATACGACCACCCCTACCCTACAAAAACAAGCCGCCATCTTGAATACGACCACCCCTAACATACAAAAACAAGCCGCCATCTTGAAACCGACCACCCCTAACCTACAAAAACAAGCCGCCATCTTGAAACCGACCACCCCCACCATACAAAAACAAGCCGCCATCTTGAATAAACACAATGAACCCAATGACCTCATTTGCATAAAACTCATTTGCATCAACTCACGTATGCGATCACCCCCATTACAACCCCAAATATCAATTCTGCGCATGCGCAGTGAAGAGCTAAAGGTAACAGATCCATCCTCCCTACTACTGAAACCAATACCGTTTTTAGAGCCAATCATTCGACTTCTCTAGCAGCATGCTCCTTATATGACACACTGATCTCTGTCAAAGAATCTAAATGCTATAGTATTGTTTCTTTTCTTGTTCTATCCAAAGCATTTGACACGGTCTACAATAATATTTTACTATCGAAACTTGTACACTATGGCTTTCGTGCTCTGTCAAATACTTGGCTTAATACCTATCTGTCTATAAACTGTAGTTCACAACGGCACCTTATCTGAGCCAATGCCTATGAGTATGGTGTTCCCCAAGGATCGATCCTAGGACCCATCCTTTTTCTTCTCTATATTAATTACATAAGCAACGCAACAGACGTATTAAAACTGTTTTGTTCGCTGATATTTTCATCCACAGATCTATCTATCCGATGCTATTACTACTATGTCTCAGGAACTTCAAAAGCTACATGCCTGGTTTTGCTGCAATCGATTATCATTAAATATAAAGAAAACGAAATATATGTTATATTTTAGACCAACAACATTTATTGCACCACTGTTTATTTGCGGGACAAAATAGAGCGTGTTCACCAGTTCAAATTCTTAGGTATATATCCCAATGATCAGCTAAACTGGAAATCTCTTATTAATTACATATCCAATAAGATGTCACGGAACATAGAGATCATCAACCATATTAATAATGTCATAAATAAAAGAACTTTATTTATTCTTTACTATTCAATTATACTACCTTATTTGTCGTATTGCAATATGCTATGGGTAAACACATTCACTACTCATTTAAATTCCTTATTTTGCTACAAAAACGCGCCATAAGAGTGATAACACTATCTGAAACACGTGACCATACATTGCCATTATTCACAGAATTTAGCATTTTGCAGTTACATAAGCTGAACTTATACTCCTGAATTTGTCCATCATCTAGACTCGCTGCCGTTAGATTTTTAGACATATTTCATAAAACAATCTGATGTACATCGATACAACATCAGGA